>JANZXR010116940.1:0-36106 GCA_027575705.1 Erythroxylum echinodendron
TATATTTTTATTAGTTATATTTTAATTAATTATAATATTTTAATAAAATATAATGTAATTAATTAAGTAATAATAATTTATTTAATTATATTGTAATTGTTTCATTGTTATTAAAATATTATAAATACACTTAAAATAAATATTGATACAATTATAAAATAATCAATAAATTACATATTTCTAATCATATTATATTATAGGGGCATTTTCGTCATAGCTACTGCTTTTATGTTCTGTCCCCTGCAACCAAACACATTTTTGTCCTTGAGACTGAGACAATTGTTTCTGTTCTGTCCATCTCAACCAAACAACTCACTGTCTCCAATTTTTGTTCTGTTCCGTCTCCAAATTTCCGTCTCGTTCCGTCTCCACATATTGGAGACAGTAACCAAACAGACTGTTAAATCACTTTAATCAGAATGAGGTGGTGAATATTTAAGCCAAGATTTTTTGGATTATGTTAGGGATAATGGAATATTGTCCCAGTGGACTCCACCTTACACACCACAACACAATGATATGGATGAGAGGAGAAACTGAGCCCTGTTAGACATAGTGATGTCTGAGATGGGTTTAGAGAATTTACCAAATTCCTTTTGGGGGTATGCATGTGAAACTTCTGTTTATGTATTAAATAGAGTCCCATCCAAGTTAATTGATGTTACTCCAAATGAGATATGGACTAACAATAAACCTTATCTTTCTCATATGAAAATTTGAGATTGTCCTGCTTATGTGAAGCAAAATCAATCAGATAAGCTTGAAGCTAAATATAACAAGTGTCTATTTGTAGGATATCCTAAGGAAACTATAGGATATCAGCTCTACTATGTTTTGGAACAAAAGAAGTTTGTTTTAAAACATGTTGTCTTAAAAAGTTTCTTCTAAGAGAAGATAGTGGGAGCAAAATTAAACTTGTGGAAGTTCAAGATGCTCAAACAGATGCAGATCAACTACCTAGACCTAAGACTATTTTTCATAAAGATGAAACAATAGTTCAACTTTCTGACACATAAGAAGTTCATAGGTCAGGTAGGATACGTGATGTTCTTGACAGATATAGATTTCTCATAAGTGAACTTAATGATGTATTGCTCATAGAAGATGATGAGCCTACTACTTATGAAGAGGCTATAAAGAGTTTAGAATATGACAAATAGCTTCAAGTTATGAAATTCGAAATGGATTCCGTGTGTGAAAAACAAGTATGGAATTTGGTTGACCTACTCGAAGAGATAAAACATATAGGGTGCAAATGGGTTTTCAAGAAGAAAACTAACATGGAGGGCAATGTAGTTACCTATAAAGCCAGACTTGTAGCTAAAGGTTATCATTAAAGGCACGATCTTGACTATCATGAAATGTTTAGCCCAGTAGCTATGATTAAATTCATTAGGATGCTCCTAGCCATTACAACTCATTATGATTATAAGATACAGAAAATGGATGTGAAGATAGCTTTCCTTAATGTAAACCTATCCAATGATATGTATATAATATAACCAGATGGTTTCATATCCATAAATTAAGAAAAGGTATATAAGCTTTAGAAATCCATTTATGGATTGAAGGAAGCATCTAGGAGTTAGAAAATCTAATTTGATGAGACAATCAAAGAGTTTGGTTTCTTACAAATTTTGGATGAGCCGTATGTGTATAAGAAGGATAATGATAGTGCAATCGTGTTCCTTATGCTACATATATATAACATATTGACAATAGGAAACAATGTCTTAGCTTTGCAATCAGCAAACATTTCTTTAGCTAAGAACTTCTCCATGAAAGACCTTAGAGAAGCAACTTATATTTTAGGGATAAGGATTTATAAAGATAAATCTAAGAGGTTGCTTTTCTTAGTCTACATATGTAAACAATATGCTAAATAAGTTTAGCATGGAGCAGTCCAAGAGAGGTTATCTTCCCATGGTACAAAGGACTACACTCTCTAAATCTTTGTGTCCAAAGACATAAGATGAGAGGACTCACATGAGTTTAACTCCTTATGCTTCAGCTATAGGATCAATCATGTATGCTATGTAACAAGCTAGACCCTATGTATCATATGCCCTAGGTGTTACAAGCAGATATCAGTCAGACCCAGGTGAGGGTCATTAAGTGGTTGTTAAGAATATCCTTAAGTACTTGAGAAGAACAAATGATGTATTCTTGGTATATGGAAAAGGTGATCTATGGTAAACGACTATACTGATGCCAGCTTCCAATCTGATAGGGATAACTCCAGATCCCAGTCTGGATATGTATTCACAATAAATGGTTGTGCATTCAATTGGAAAAGTTCCAAATAAGAGACAAATGTTGATTCGATGATAGAGGCGGAGTATATTATAGCTTCAGAAGTGGCAAAGGAATCAGTTTAGATCAAGAAGTTTATCATAGAACTTAGTGTGGTTTCAAGCATCGCTGACCTAGTTCAGTTGTATTGTGATAACAATGGGGCTATAACTCAGGCGAAGGAATCGAGGTTTCATTACAAGTCTAAACATGTACTCAGGCACTACCATTTGATTAGAGAGATCATTAGTAGAAATGATGTCAAGATAGAGAGAGTTCCTACCAATCAAAATATAGCTGATCTGTTGGCTAAACCTATTTTCCAAAAGAGTTTTGTGTCATATGTACATGCCTATGGTATTAGATATAAAGGCGATTAACTTTAGTGAAAGTGAGAGTTTGTTAGAGAAGTGTTCTAAAGGCAATCACCTTTAGCATTTATTGTACAAATCATTTATAATTAATAAAGGCATTTTTCATTATTTCGATGTTCATATGTTTATGGAATTGGTGTTGATCTTAAATTGATTTAATTAAGTCCTTGATACAAAACATAGGATGGAGGAAATCATTATGAGATCATGACAATGAGATTCCTATCATATGTAATTATGTTAGTATCTAAACTTTCCTTAGTCATAGGGTTAATAGACTAGTGCATCTTATACTCCTTGATTAGATCAAGTAGGAGATCTCATAAGCTTTAGACATGAGTTGTTTAGAGTTAACATGTAGTACATTTGATTGACCTACTATGAGACAATCATAAGGATATTCTATTCTAGTGTCAATGATAGTCTCATCATAACAATAGTGCAAGTATCCTTTGACTGAAGGTGCTCAAGGATATCTTAGATATTGATCCTATGCTTTAACTCCATTTAATAGTGCCTTTCATAGGTTACTCGTAGAGTGGTGATTAGATACAGCTTGATGTATGCGAAGGTAATTGAGTAGCTAATAAAGGATTCACCACTCCTGATAGAAGAAGATGATACCCTACCCACGACCTCTTATTGAGGTCATTACTCAGGAGTCTCTGGACAGAGAAAATATGTGTCATGAAGAGAGGCTTAATGATACATAGAGTAATGAGATCCTTAAGACAAGATCTAATAACACTTAGATAATATATGATGCAGTCAGTCTAGTGGGAGTTGACTATTTGACCAAACTCCGAACCAAGTGGGGTATATATGGTGAAAGGACAAATAGTATAGCAACATTGCATATGGAAGGGTTCTTAGTCAAACCACTAACTTTCTGGTTAATTGGGGGTCATGACGTGTTACTAGATACTACTTTTGACTTAGTTGAATTAAGCGTTAATTCAAGTGGCCAACATAACTGGGAACCTAATGGGTCACACGCATATGAGATCCAAAGGATGAATAAAATGGTATTGAATGGTGATTCAAGATATGAGAGATTGTTTCTAGATTGTATCGTGATGTGATCATGGTGGATAACGTTGCATGGAATGGATTAGAAACAAGTGTTTTTGGCTTCCGTTAATATATGCTGTTCATAGTGATTAACTTTCCATAACTTCAATTAATGCATTCTATTCATGTACAGTAACTTCCCATAACTTTCCATTAGTGATTGGGGTTATGGAAGGCCAAATGGTGCAGAAAATTGAGATGATTTTCGTGTATCTTGTGTAAGATGCAAATGAAGGAGAAAGGTTCTTTTTCTTACACACACTTTTTCTCTCTAACGCTTTCAAGAGTTCTTGTCTTTGATAGCACAAAGAAAGAATTCTATCCATCTCTTAGTGAGGTTCCATCCTTCTATCTTTGTGTGCAATTTCATTAGAGATGGTCTGCATTGATCGTTGTGGTTTACGTCAACCCAACATGGAGAAGATTAGAGAACGAAGGAGATCGTCAGAAAGGTATGTCAATATCTTACATTTCATGTTTTTGATTTTCTATATGTATATGCAAGAGTATATCTAGTTTGTAAGGATCCTTTTTATTTCCACTGCATATATTTGATGTATATTATGTATGAGATGCATGATCATAACCTAACATAAAACCCTCAAAATACCATAAGTGCATTGGTTGTGATCACAGTATAAGAGGTGTTGATCTTTTGAGGAATAGGTGAACTAATCTAATTCTATATTGTCTAAGGGCTAAAGGATAATTAAAATGAAGAGAAAAACTAAATAAATAAATAAAAGAATACGTAATGATTGAAAAAATAATTCTATATTCAGCAAAGAAATTAAATTAAGTACCACTAATTTGACAATTGAAAATTAACCAAGAAGAATTGATCAATTATGAAGGAGGGGGGTTTTATCCTATCATCAATGTTGATCTAGTCACTTGTTTGTTAATATGGTGTCAGTTTTAGACTATCGAGAGGTGGGTTACTCTCTCTTGATTTTTAATCAATAAGCCCTAACTTATAATCCCTAACTAAATCTAGTCACTGAAAATGTAATCTCTTAATTAATGATTAGCCCACAATCTCATTAGTTGTTAAGTGTTCTAACAAAAAATCGAGTCCTCGCACGAGATCTCTCTATATATAAATTACTGATTTGATTAATTGTATGGTCTATCGAGTCACTTAACTCTCTTTAATCTAACCCAATCATTTTTATTTGGCTTATCCTCTCAGTTTATGATTGAAGCATGCAAGCAATGCAATTAATCACAACAATCAATCAGTCAACACTAAAGATAACTATATTAACATTGAATCAATTTAAAATCCTTAAGGGGTTCATAACATCATCAAGTCCAAACCCATCATCATCATCACATTCATCGTATACATTCAAAGAAAATAATAACAAGATGAAATGGAAATGTCACTTGGAAAGGATCAGGATGGCCTACGAACGTAGCAGCTACAGCAGCCCGCTCCTCTCTCTCCTCTTCTTCCTCATCTCTCTTCTTTCTTGAAGGTTTTCAAATGTAGCAAAATGGAGGCTCCCTTAGGTTTCACCATAATGCCATTTATAGGCTTTTCTAATTTGGGTAACCATAAAGCATTTTTACGAGTTTGAAAGATCTAAAGTCCGTTGAAAACTCAAATTACTAGCAATGCTTCTTATTCGATGACCAAAAATTATAAGTGAATGTGACTTCTTAAGGAGAATAAACAAACACCGTATCCTAAATAACCTGCATATTTAGCTAAAGTAACCAAGATCACTAATTTCACAAGCTAATAAATCTTAGTAACCTAAAAGACTATGTCTAAGGCTAAATCTATCCAGCTAAGTCCTAGCCATTGACAAATTCACATAAGTCACATTATGCACCTAAACAAACTAACACAAAAATATGTAAAATTTAGATTCAAAACAAAAAACATATAAGCACACAACCCATTCACATTTAACATAAAAATAAAATACGTCCCCACACTTAGACAACACATTGTCCTCAATGCGAGAACATGTAAGAAAAGTCAATAGATAAGGTAGGAATAAAACATAATAAGAAAAACATAAAAATAATATAAAATAAAAAGACAAGCATTAGAGCATAAGAACCAGTCATGGTGATTGAGTTGGTGATGATGTCGGTGTCTGAGAGAAAATGCACTTGACACCCAAGATTGTTGCCATATCTTATAATTGCTTTAAAAAGAGTAAGAGAGTTAGCAATCTAAACCATTCTAAATCATTAATAACATACTTTTGGAATTAAAAACAATTTTAACTACACATAATTTAAATGTATGACTAAACGTGTTAATTTATGGTCATTAGCATGACCTTACAACCTTGGAAACTCAATTGAGATCAATTATGAGCAACTTGTTTCTATCGTTCTCATCCAATATCATCTTAGTAGTTTGTAGATAAATTGACATAATCTATCAAAGTAAGGAAACCTAATAAGCTTAGTAATATCCTTTTCAGCAACAAACTGTTGAAAAAATAGGGAATAACGAAACTCCCTGAATCTTCCATCGAATCCAGTAGTTTGTCTTATAAGAGGTTGAGTTGTTTGTATTCTTCCTCTATTGCCCTCATCTCCTTTTTAGCTTTCACCTCATGAATAGAGACTTCTATATCTTTTTAAACCTTTATCTCTGCTATCATCTATTCATCTTCGTCTTGTTCTTTTAAGGATTTGAACACATTAATTTTCATAAATGGTATGCTTAATAGGTAACGTGGAGGAGGAAAAAAGGTCCTCATTCTTTTCTTCATCCTTTTTCTACTTCTCTTGGTCTTCTACAAAGTGGATTTTAGCACTCCCAAGTGTGCTAGTCTTACATTACTCTTTTGAATTTACTTTGATATTGCACAAATAGTTTTCCACACTTTGCTCACTAAATTCCCTAGAAAGCTATCCCATTCGAACCTCTAGGTTGTGAGTAAAAGAGACATGATCTTATGTTACTTGCTCAAACCTCTCTTCCAATCACTTCTGGGCCTCTCCCATATTCTTGAGCTTGTCCATAATCTAATCTAATTTCGAATCCCATAAACTCGACTCATCTGGCTAAAATCCTGATAGGTCTTGATGTCCCAAGTAAGTCCTTACATTGTTAGATCAACAAAAATCTAGGTAGACCTCCGACCCCAGATTGTATATGTTTCAATAAGGATGATGATTTCCCCAACTGAATTATACCTCATTGAAGTTCGCAAAAATCCTTTGCTTTATATAGTGTATATTCTCCATCATTGCTCTTTCCATCTCTTTTTGGCATTTAATTTCTCAAATTTCTCATTGTCACCTTGTGATGTCCAAATTGATGTGTCATCTAACATATACCCACACTTTTTCCCTTTTTCCCCCTAATCCTTAGACTAAAAGAATTAAACTAATTTTAGAACTCCACGATAATGGCACCAAAAACTTTTTTTTGGGATAATCAGTAATTAAATTGATAAAGAAATAAAAAATTTTATTTAAATCTCACGAGAATGCCTTATATGCAATTCTCTATCTTGCACAATATGAGCAACCTCCTCAAAGAACAAGAAGCATTTAGCAAGAAAGGACTCTAAGATACCTCCTAAAATACCCAGAACAAATATGTACCATCCCAATTGAAATCAAATACTTGCAAGCATACCTATCAGAGCAAAAAACAGACAATGTTGCTCTCTTAATTACCCAGAAAATCTAAACTCCTCTGCATGAGTGTAGCTGTTGATATGCACCTTAATGTGTTTGCCTCCATCTTATATCGAAATGCTTGTTCCAAGATTGTGTAGTTCTTCTTCTTGATCAGAGATCGCTCCCTTACCAGATATTCCTCGGGTGATGAAAGAGATAGGGGCCTCCTTCAACCTTTGAAAACTTGAAAACTATAGAAAATTGGATCTTTATAGATTTTGATACTTTGAATTAACAGAACCTGCAGAAAAAGATTAAGTGACTAATAACAAGAAATTATGAATATTACCTCCTCACTGTGTTTGAGCTTAGATTCTTCACAACTCAGAAGATTATTTAGGAATATAAGCTCCCCACATCCTTGACTTCATCTTTGAATGCTCTGTGATTCCTCACCAAAAACTTATTGTGCAATTCTGAATCTGTTTAAGACTCTCAAAGTACCATAAGAGTGCAAGTCAGGAGTGTAGTATAAAAGTTGTCAATCCCTCAATGAGTTGGTGAACTAATCGAAGTCTAAGTTGTCTAAGGCCTAAAAGATGATTAAAATGAAACGAAAAAACTAAACAGAAAAGTAGATATGAGAATATGGAATGACAAAAACAACAATTCTATAATAAGAAAGGAAATTAAATTGAGCACCACTAATTTGACAATTGAAAATCAACCAAGAAGAATTAACTAATTATGAAGGAGGGGATTTTATCCTATCATCAATGCTAATCTAGTCACTTATATGTTAATATGGTGTCGGTTCTTGACTATCAAAAGGTGCATTACTCTCTCTCGAGTTATAATTACTAAGCCTATTTGATAATCCCTAATTAAGATGAGTAACTGAAAATGTAATATTCAATTAATGATCAAGTCACAGCCTAATTAGTTCTTAAGTGCTCTAATGAACAATCAGGTTCATATACGAGATCTCTCTCTGTATAACTTATTGATTTGATTAATCATATGATCCATCGAGTTCCTTAACTCTTATTAATCCAACCCAATCATTTTTATTCTATTCACCTTCTCAGTTTATTAAAAATATACAAGCATTGCAGTTAATGGCAACACCCAATCAATCAACACAAAAGATAACTAAATTAACATTAAATCAATTCAAAATCCCAAAAAAGTTTAGAACATCATCCAATCTAAACCCAACATCATCATGTGATCGGGTGTTTGATGTGAGTAAGTTTTAATAATTAACATCAATAATCCACAAGTGCACAGTTCATTAATGTAGTATCTAAGGTGTCGATCACATGAGGAGAGATAATCTAATCCTAAAATTGAAGGCCATAACAAATAGTAGAAATTTAAAATATGCGAAACTAAAATGAGAATTCAATTCAACCAATCAACATAAGTCAAGAATTAATCACAAAATATTAATAATTAAGCATCTGTTAGAGTAGTGCTCTAAAAGTAGTCACCTTTAGCACTTCTGTACAAACTTTATTTTTATTAATAAAGTGAAAGACATTTTTTCATTGATTTAATAATCATTTATGTGTCAATTGATATTGATTTTAAATCGAATTAATGAAGTCCATGATACAAAACATAGCATGAAGGAAATCATGATGAGATCATGATAATGAGATTCCTATCATATGCAATTATGTTAGTATCTAAATATTCCCTAGTCATAGGATTAATAAGACAGGAAATTATTAATCCAGACATACTAGCACATATTACACTCCTTGATTTGATCAGGCATTGGTCTCATAAACTATAAGCATGAGTTGCTTAGAGTTAATATATGGATGCTTACTAAGGGTAGTAAGTACATCGGATGACCCACTATGAGATTATCTTATGGATGATCTATCGAATGTTAACAATTAATCTCATCATAGCAATGGTGCAAAGATCCTTAGACTTGAGGTACTCAAAGATATCTTGGATGTAGATCCTATGCTTTGACACCATTCCTTGTTACCTGAAAACGAGATCACTATTAGAGTGGTGATTCAGTATAGCTATTTATATTCGAAGGTAATTGAGTAGCTAATAAAGGATTCACCACTCCTGATAGAAGGAGATGATACCCACGGCCTCTTATCAGGGTGATTACTCGAGAGTCTCTGGCAAGAGTAATTATATGTAGCATGAAGAGAGTCCTCAATAACACAAAGAGTAATGAGATCCTAGGACAAGAACTAACATCACTTGGACTAGATGTGATGTAGTCAGTCTTGTGGGAGTTGACATATTGCCTATACTCTAAACCAAGTGGGGTATAGTATAGTGAAAGGACGAATTGTACCGTAATTATACATGGAAAGGTTCATAAGTTGGATAATTAACTATCAAAGATTTTATGTGTTAATCCACTTTTATTCTGGCAAATAGGTATCATGAAAACCTTCATAATGTATTTGAATTAAAAGTTAATTCAAGTGCTTAAAATAGCTGGGAGTCTAAGGGTTACACACATAAAAGATTAGATGAAAAACACGTGTATAGCCTATTTTAAGCAGGCCACGATCGTTCCTCATAGGGCCACGATCGTGGCCTTAGGCGAGACATGCCACGATCTTATTCAATTCAAACAATCAACACAATTTAAGATTCAACAATAAAATTATTAATAATTTAGCAGCTATTAAAGTAGTGCTCTAAAAGTAGTCACCTTTACCACTTTTACCTAAACTTTATTTTGATTAATAAAGCAAAAGGCATTTTTTCATTAATTTGATATTCATTTATGTGTGAATTGATATTGATCTTAAATCGAATTAATGAAGTTTAAGATAAAAAACGTATCATGAAGGAAATCATGTTGAGATCATGATAATGAGATTCCTATCATATATAATTATATTAGTATCAAAATAATCCCTAGTTATAGGATTAATAAGACTGGACATTATTAATCCAGACAGACTGGAAATTATTATACTTCTTCATTTAATCAAGCAGTGGATCTCAAAAACTATAAGTATGAGTTGTTTAGAGTTAATATGTGGCTGCTTATTAAGGGTAGTAAGTACATCAGATGACCCACTATGAGATTATCATATGGATGACCTATCAAATGCCAGTGAATAATCTCATCATAGCAATGGTGCAAATATCCTTAGACTTGAGGTACTAAAGGGTATCTTGGATATAAATCCTGTTCTTTGGCACCATTCCTTGTTACTTGAAGACGAGGTCGCTCTTAAGGTGGTGGTTGGGTATAGTTATTTATATTCAAAGGTAACTGGGTAGCCAATAAAGGATTCACCACTCTAGATAGACAGAGATGATACCCACGGTCTCTTGTTAGGGTCATTACTCGAGAGCCTGTTGCCAGATTAATTATATGTGTCACGAAGATAGTCTTTAATAACAAATAGAGTAATGAGATCCAAGACAAAAACTAACATCACTTGGACTAGATGTGATGTAGTCAGTCTAGTGGGAGTTGACACATAGCCCATACTCTCAACCAAGTGGGGTATAGTATGGTGAAAGGACCAATTGCACAGTAATTGTCTATGGAAAGGTTCATAAGTTGGAACATTAACTATCATCGAGTTTCTGTGTTAATCCGCTTATATTATGGAAAATAGGCATCATGAAAACCTTCATGATGTGTTTGATTTAAGAATTAATTCAAGTGCCTAAAATAGCTGGGAGCCTAAGGGTCACACACATTAAAGATCAGATGAAAAAAAAGTGTGAATGGCCTATTTTAAGCATGCCACAATCGTGGCATGTCGTAGGCTGAGGCGAGGCATGCCACGATCATGGCCAATAAGGCCAAAATCGTGAAAGAAGTTGCAAAGTGAATGAGCTTCCTTCACTTTTTACACACTCAATTGATATAGAAAGGGTTCTAGAAGAGTTCTAGAGTGAGAGTGAGGTGTCTTAAGTTTTGTTCTTGCAATCTATGCAATTGTCACATGAATCAAAGTGCATGCAATAAGATTCTTGACCTATCTTCCATCGTATTGAGCATCTACTAAAATTCATCTTCTTCTTTTACATTCAAAGAAAAGAATAACAAGGTAAAACTGAAATGTGATCGTGTGTTTGATGTGTGTATGTTTTAATAATTAACAACGGTAATCCACAAGTACACAGTTCGTTAATATAGTACCTAAGGTGTCGATCATATGAAAAGGGATAATCTAATCCTAAAATCGAAGGCCAGAATAAATAGTAGAAATTCAAAATATAACGAAACTAAAATGAGATTTCAATTCAACCAATCAACATAAGTCAAGAACTCCTATACAATGAACTTGCTCTGGATCACTTTCCTTCATTAAGAAACAATCCACTACATCATGGTCCATCTACCTACAGAGTTTACACTTTAGTTGCATGAATTTTATAGAAGCTGAGGAGGATGCCTTTATGTTGTTGAGTTAAGTTATCAATTTTAGCTTGCATCTCCCTTATTTGATCAACAACTACAATTCCTTTTTGTTATCGGAAAGTAGTGGTTTGTTTATTCTACTCTTTTATCCATAGGTAGCTATTACTTGCCATCTCTTCTATCAACTCTTCTCCTTCGTCTACCGTCTTTCTCATCAGTGATCCTCCTGAAGTTACGTCAACCGTGCCTCTCATATATGGGATTACTCCATTATAGAATGTTTACCACAAGAATTCCTTGGTATTGTGTAGGAATTTCTATTGCAAATCCTTGTATCTTTCCTAAGTTTCATATATCGATTCCTCACCACTTTGCTAGAAGTTAGTAATCTCCTAGATAATCTTCATGGTCTTAGTAAGGGGAAAATACTTTTCTAAAAAGGCATTGACTGGGTTGAGATAATGATACCAGGCCTTTGCTCTATCTCTTAAGATAAAAGTAAAGAGCCTAATTCTTACTACATCTTCTGAAATTTGATGATACCAAAAGGTATCACAAATTTCGAGGAAGTTCACTATATATGCATTGTGATCTTTATTTGTTATTCCATAGAACTGCATGTTTTATTGAAGCATGTTTAGGAGGGTTGGTTTAATTTTAGAAGATGTTAATTGTATGGGTTTCCTAACTGCTCCTTGGTAAACTGCACTGAACCCTGGTCTCATGAAATCTATAAAGGTTCTTTTTTGACATCCTTAGTTTGCTCCATATTCCAAATCTTCCTAAAATTTCTTATCCATTGTTGCTTTCGCAATTTCTTCTTCTTTTGCACGCTGAGCTTTCCTAATTAATCGATCTAATTAAGTGATGTCTAACTATAAGGTTTCAACTGCATGACTCGAACTTCTCATAACTCTTGTATTCATGCAAGAGCACGATTTTAGAAATAGAAAGAAAGAAAGAACATAAAACAAAAACTAACTAAAATGCCTTAGATTAAAGAATTAAACTAATCGTCTCCCCGATAACAATATTAAAAACTTGATCAGATGTTTAATATGTGTATATTTTAATAATTAACCTCAATAATCCACAAGTGCATGGTTTGTTAACGTAATAACTAAATTGTCAATCCCACGAGGAAGGATAATCTAATCCTAAAATCTAAGGCCAGAACAAATCGTATAAATTCAAAATGTAACAAAACTAAAGTGAGAATTCAATTCAATCAATCAACTTAAGTAAAGAATCCATTACAAAAATATTAATAATTTAGCAGTTGCAACACACACCCAAGAATCATCCTAAGGGAATTACCAATTGAGAGAAAGGGAATTTTAATTATCCTTAACGCTAACCTAGTTGATAATTAATTACCGGATTATTGGTTCTAGACAATCCTAGAGTTGATTACTCTCTCTCGAGTTATAACCATTAACCTTAAATTATAAACCCTAATCAAATTATGGAAGTTGCAATCTCTCAACTAATAACCTGTACAAAACCCTAATTAGTTTTGAATTTTCTAATAAAACTATTAAAAACCTATGCAAGATCTCTCTTCATACAATTTACCGATTTGACTTAATTCTAGTTCTATTAAATCAAATAACTCTCATTAGCCCAATTTAATTATTTTCATTCACTGTTCCCTTTTAGTTTATTATCGAATTATGCAATCAAAAATTTAAATCACAATAAATCTAACAAAACACAAACAATCAAATTTCAATAATTAAAAGATAAAACTCCAAAGGTGAGTTTAAAACATCTTTAACATTCAAAAACTTTATCATCAAACTGTTATTCTAATTCTATACAATAATAAAATTATAATAAACAGGAAATATAACCTGAACGGATAATGGGAGGTAAGGATGTCGAGAAACTCCTATTCTGGGAAGTACATTGAGTCAGCTTCTTATCCACTTCTCTCTTCCTCTTCTCTTTCTCAACCTTTTGTTGAATTCTCTCTAGGGTTTCTCACAAGTGGCTGAAGCAAAAGTTTTTTTCTTTCTCCTTTTCTTATTCTTTAAATATCCTTTGTGTTATGAGCAGCCTTAGGGATTTTTTGGGGTCTCAGAAATCTTTCGAAACTTTAAGTTTTTTAATGTTTGCATGTCTGCCTGACGTAAGTCATGATCATGGACCACATCCGAGCCTTCTGTCACGATCATGAGATGCAAGCGACGATCATGGGCTATGTTTTGGGCTTCTATCATGATCATGAAAATTGGTGCTATTGTCCTGATTGTGGCCTATGGGCTGTTGTTTTGGCCCAAATGTCTCTAAATCTTCTCCGTTCTTTGATGTTAACCCTGAAACACAAACAAATATATCAAGGTACCTTAAAAACATAATATTTAAGCTTAAAGAGTTGTACTAATCCATAAAAACACTTAAACACAAATAATCAACAAACTAAGACAATTCTAACCTAAGCACGTACTACACGATTAAAATAACTATTAAATACTTATCAAACTAAACCTTAAAACATGATGCAATTTACACTTATCTAAATGTCATTTGGAAAGGATTTGGATGGCTCAGAAATGTAGCAGCTACAACAGCCCACTCCTCTCTCTCCTCTTCTTCCTCTTCTCTCTTCTTTCTTGAAGGTTTTTCAAGTGTAGCAAAATGGAGGCTCCCTTAGGGTTTCATCATAATGCCTTTTATAGGCTATTCTAATTTAACCAAGCCTAGGGCTTTTTTGGGGTCTAAAAGGTCTAAAAAGTCCTTCAAAAACTCAAGTCGGGAAGGCTGTGTGCGTGTTCTGTTATGGATGCCATGATTATGGCCCCCTTGTTTAGCTCTTTGTCATGACCATGCCAGAATATGCCACGATCTTGGCTGCTTACATCTGGTTCTATCACCATTGTGGACCTAGTTTGGGGTTCAACCCTTCTCTGAATCTTCTTCGTTCTTCAATACTGGCATTGAAACATTAACAAAGTGATCAAGCACCTCAAATATATAAAATTGAAGCTCATAAGCATACTCTAACCCACAAAATGCTTAAAACACAAATATCTACTAACTAACATAATTTTAACCTAAACACAAACTAAACAATCAAATTAAGAACTAAATACAAACTAAACTACTTACAAAGACATGATGCAATCTACAACTATTAGAGGCAAGAAGGTGAGAAATGACCCCTACAAATAAATGAACTAAAAGAGTTTCGCTACAATGTGTACAAAAATTCCAAACTTTATAAGGAGAAGGTGAAGAGATGGCCCAAATCTCATCTTAAGTAGAAGGAACTCAAAGTAGAAGATGTAGTTTTACTATACAATTCGAGGTTAAGGATGTTCCCATTAAAGCTTAAATCTTGATGGAGTGGACCTTTTATGGTTAGCCAAGTCTTCACCCATAGAGCTCTCAAATTGGAAAATGCAGATAAGGAAACCTTTCAGGTTAATGGGCATCAATGCAAACTGTATCTCAATATAGTGGTCTCTAAGGAAAAGGAAGTAATTTCTTTCCTTTCGGAAAATTAAAAATGTTTCCAAGGATGCAAGTTCAAGCTAATAACCCTAAATTAGCATGTTTGGTAGTTAGATTTCTCCTTGAAATTTTAGAATTAGTTATTGCTTTTCGATAATGGATGGGAATGGTGTGGAAGGCAACACAATGAGTTGTTAATGAAATTATAAGCTAGAGAAGGAATTCGAGAATTCACAAAGAAAAGATTAAAAATGAGAAAGGAGTGTAAATTTTCCCAATGTCACGATCATGACTCCTAACCCAATTTTGAACTCTTTGTCATGATCGTGACACCCTTGTTCATGATCATGACCCTATTTTAAACCTTAGGTCATAATCATAACCCTGTTTTGAACCTTTGCTCATGATCGCCCTGGGAAATTTCCATTCATCACGATCATGATCTTTGAGTTTCTTTTCTCAATTTTAGCCCTCCTTTCTTCCCCCTAACCTATATATTCACCCTTACCCTCATTTTTCTACCCACAACAATCTCTCCATTCTCTCTTTAAAATCAAGATTTTCAAATCCCCTCTCTCTCTCTACAACCCTCCTTAATGTTCTTCACCTCTTTTAATTCTTCACCAATCATTTCAAATAGGTCCACGAATTAAGTAGAAGGGCAAAGTGTAAGTGTTTGGGCGCAGCCAAAGGAATTGAACAGCAGATTACGGAGCACCCTTTCTAATTTACTTGAAAAAGGAAGGCAACTGTTTCCATATCCTTGGTCTTAAAAAAGTTGTTGTTCCTTGATATTTACACTTTGAGATATGGGAAAGAATTAAATTGAGAGAAAGGTTGAAGGCTTAAAAAGAAGAATTGAATGGGAGAAATTTATGTGTTTTAGCTTTATCATTTATAAAGAACACTCCCTTGAGTTTTTCACATCCCTCTAATTTGAGTAAGATAACTTTAAGGAATTATGTTTCATTTGCAAGATTGATCATATAAGTTAAATTATAAACCTTTATGTGAAATCAGTGGATTCCTAAAATCAACTATAGTGGACCAACATGATGACTTCCATGCCATATGATATTGGACCCAACTGATGGGGTTGGATAACTTCGATGCTAAAAATGCACATAATAAGATAATTCACAGTCTTGAATACTTATTTCTACACAAATTCATGTGTCAAACCATGTTTAAAAAAGTGAAAGCAACAAGTGTTGAGTGAAGGAGCTATTCATTTTATGGTGCATGGACAATAAAATCCAAATTTGTACATCCACCCATATTTTTAACACTATTATTGCTACTCTGAAAAAGAGAAGCATTAATCTTGACATAGGATGCTTGGTTACTGCTATTACAGATTATTATGGTGTTAACTTCGATAGACTAACTATACATTTTATTGAATTCCTCAACACTCATGATTTGACAAGAGTTGAGATCTTGAAGTCACAAAATATGGAACTTTGAGATATCAGTATAAAATTACATGTCAAGAACAAGGCAGGATAAGCCAGCATTAGCTCCACACCACCGCAATAACAAATTAAGGAGTCAACTAATGAAGAATTCGGAGAACAAGAAATAGCCAGATGGGAGAAGGTGCTCAATGCAAATTCAAAAACTAACAAAGCAATTTCAGATAACGTCAAGATGTTGAAGGAGATGGCAAAGGAGCACAGACAACACTGTCGAGACATTCGAGGCATTTAAAATACTTCTTACTCAAAGTGTGGAGATTCCACCTCCGACACCATCACCATCACCACATTAATCGTTATGATGGGTTTAATGCTCTAGCCTTGTTCTTTTCCTTTTATTCTTATGTCCTTTTTGTCATTTTGATTTATTCCCACCTTACGTGTTATGTTTTCTCCCCATATTAAGGACAAAATATTGTCTAAGTGTGGGGAGGTGTGCATTTTTGTTTTTATGTTGAGTGTGAATTTTGCATATCTTATGTTGTCATATGTTAGGCAATGGAACCACACTTGAATCATTTTGATTAGTTTTGCCATAAGATTATTTCATGCTAGTTAGAATGAGATTAAATGTATGTTTGAACTTAGATTAGGCCACTTGAGTAGAGAGTGAACCATGTTGAGTGATGAAAAGTAGTTGTTACATAAGCTTACTTACAATTTGACACTAGGGCAAGGAGGTAATTTTGAGAATCATAATGAATTTTCATTTGAGTCAATATGAGGATTGAGCCTATATGAATCCATCTATAGTCATTTTATTTCTTTGTTTGTGGGATGCTTCCTTAGGTTATTACCTTCAGAACTTGCTTTGAATTAGTTTGAGTCTACTAGAAGTATGCTTAACAGAGATGATTAAGGCCCTTTATGTGTTAACCCTTGGATTAATGACCTACCTTTTATTATCCCTTACTATCACCATTGAGCCTTAACCATTTGTTTCTTGAAAAGACCTCAAATTTTAAAACCCAAAACCCCATTAACCTACCTATTAGCAAGCTTACTAAAGTATTAAATGATGCATTAGCTTAGGATTTTTGCTACAATTTTTTTTAGAAGCATTGAGTGATACCCTTGCTTTTGAATCACATTATATTTAGTTGCTATTTTGTTCATTGTTTCGTCTATTTGATAAAAAAAGAAAAAATAAAAGAGAAAAAGAAAAGAGTAAGAAAAGGAAGAAAATTTTAGTGACATCAATAAATGCAAAGTAGTAGTATATTTACACTTGTGTATCTCACAATTATGTTTTGTCATCCCTTTGTCCAGTTATTACTTTACAAATGATTGTGTTAAACCCTTTACCGTTTTTACCCACCTTAACCTTTACCACATTACAACCCTACGCAAGTCCTTTTGATCTATTTATGCATACAATCATTGTAGAGGAGAATTGGTGTACTAGCAAGCCTATGGTGGTCTAGTTTCTTGTAGGAACCCTGAGGGAAACACTAACCAACAAACCCTTTAGAGAAATGAGTGACACCTTGAGAAAGATTCATTTTGAATCTATACTTATCTTTGAGTGATGGTGCCATATATTGAGTTTGCTTATGTACCCTATGAAAAGAAGTCATGATATATGTTGTAACTTGACATTTGAGTTAGCCAAATTTTAAGGGATTGTATACTTTGATCTTTGTGAAAGTAAAGTGATGGAATTGATTGATTGTGTTTATTTAGCTTGAGGACAAGTAAAGATTTAAGTGTAGGGAAGTTGATATTTATGCATTCAAATTTTAAGGGATTGCATAATTTGATCTTTGTGAAAATGAAGTGATGGAATTGATTGATTGTGTTTATTTTTCTTGAGGACAAGTAAAGATTTAAGTGTAGGTAAGTTCATATTTATGCATTAATGTGTTTTTTCTAAGTATTTGGCATGTGTTTCTTGTGTAATAGTTTACTATCGTTGTGTTTTAGGATTTATTTTATATGTTTTTGTTTAGTTTGATGTTCATTGTGTTCTTTTATGTTTATATTGATTTAGGGTAGAATTTATTATTTTGATGTAGGAATGGAGGTGGCAACTTTTTTCTTTGAGTTAGAGATCAAGAGATAAGAAGAGAAGAGGAGTAATTATAATTCAAGAACCCATGATCATGGGTTTCATGCCAATTCCCATGATGGTGGGATGTCTAATCCTAAGATATACGCAGGGTTCACTTTTTTTTTTAGGTTTTCTGGACTATATAAGGTTATAAACCCTTATGGATGAAAGAGGATCAGTAGAGACTTGCCTCCTTTGGTAAAAACACAGGTTTAAAGTCCTAGGAGATGTAGAGATTCAAGGTTTTTCATTCACAGTTAGGAAAAAGCATACCAACATCAAATTTTCCAAATTCGGGCAAAGAAGAGGAGGAGTTTGATTCATTTAGATTTCTTTCCTTTATTCTCTTCTAACATTTGTATGATGGAATATTTGATTGTTAAGGATGTTATTTCCATCTTGAGTAGCTAATTTATTTGTAGAGATTACTTTTGAACTTCTTGTTGAACTCCTATTTTGTTGATTTGTATAAATGAAGCCTTTGAGAATTGGCATCATGAATCCCTTCGTGATATAATGGAATTAAGAGTTAATTTAAGTGCCTAAAATAACCGAGAACCTAAGGATCACACGCGTAAAAGATCGTATGAAAAATAAGTATGTATTGCCTATTTTAAGCAGGCCACGATCGTGCCTCATAAGGGATGATCGTGGCTGAAGGAAAGACATGCCACAATTGTGGCCTTGTTGGTGGCCAATAAAGGGCCAACAAGGTCACAATTGTGGCCAACAAGGCCACAATCATCTAAGACTAATAATCTGATAATTAGTGCATATTATGTAAGAAGAATATGAAAACCCACGCTCTCTTATTCTTTCAACACAGCTTTACCAATAAAATATAGAAGTACTTAATATATCTATACAATATAGACATTCCCCCCACAGTATGGAATAAGATAAAGAGCTAAAGTGTATAACTCAATAACATGTATAAAGGAGATAAATGGACAACTTACATAACTTTATCCTATTTAATAACTAGAATTTGGGAAAAAGGAAACAATAGAGTTTTCAATAATCAAAGCTAGAAAGAGGATGAGGTCACATTATTCATGTTAAACAAAATCAAATAAGCACATAACCAATTATAGAGTTTGCAAACGATTGGAGAATTGTTAAGTTTAGATTATGCATCATATGCATCACATATCAGAAAATACGCAGTAGAAAATAAAACAAAACCTAAAAAATACAGAATCATATATGTGCCATTAGATGTAGTAAAAAAGCTTAAGATGTGTACCTTACTAACTCCTTTCATTCTTCGTTGGCTTCACCTCTTTAAGTTGTCATAAACTATAACAACCAAAGGAGGATGTATCTAATGATATCCAAATGAAGAGAAAAGCCTTAAAACTCTTAGGAAGAATGGTTAGAACACATACAAAGTTCTAGTTTTAATGTACGTTCTTAAGAGAATAGTTTGAAGAATAAGTGTGTGTAAAACGAACTCTTCACATTTCTCACTAGTATTCTTATAATACTATACACAAAAATTAGTGAATTTTTACCAAGTTTTGCCTCCTCTAACCCCTATCTTGTATGAAGGAATAGTGGGAATTAAGTGGCCATAAATGCCATTTAATTTAGCTTGAAATGTTTGTTGGAAATATAGAAACTTTCTAGGCTGGTAGCTATGCAAAACTTGCTTTCTATCATTCCTTTGCAACTTTTCGTACCACGATCATATCGTAATACAATATTGAAACATTCTCTTATATCTTGGATCACTATCCAAACCTATTTTATTCATTCTTCTCATCTCCAATGCATGTGATCCATTGGGTTCCCAATTATGTTGGCCACTTGAATTAACACTTAATTTAACCAAGTCATGAACGATATCTAACAACACATCATAATCCCCAATTGACCGAAAAGTCAGTGGTTTCATTATAAACCATTCCATAGACAATATTCTTGTGCAATTCGCTTTTCAGCATCTATACCCCACTTGGCTTAGAGCATGGTTAAAATGTCAACTCCCACTAGATTGAATATGTCATATCTAGCCCAAGTGATGTTAGTTCTTATCCCTAAGGCTCATTACTTAATTGTATATATCACTGAAGACTATTTTAATGACATTTCCACTCTTGCCGAAGGTTCCCAAGTAGTGAACCTGACAAGAAGCCATAGGTATCATCTCCTTCTATCAAAATTGGTGAATCCTTTATTGGCTACCCAATTACCTTCAAATACCTTAAGCTGTACCCAATCACCACCTTATGAGCAACCTCTGAGAGATAACAAGGAATGGAATCAGTAGTATCCAAGATATCCTTAAGCACCTCAAGTCTAAGGATATTTGCACCATTGCTATTATGAGACTATCATTACAACTAGAATAGATTATCCATATTTTTTTATCATAGTAGGTCATCCAATGTACTTACTTCTCTTAGTAAGCATCCACATGTTAACTCTAAAAAACTAATGCTTACAGCTTCTGAGATCTATAGCTCGATCCGATCAAGGAGTATAACATGTGATAGTCTGTCCAAATTAATAATGTCCTGTCTTATTAATCATATGACTAGGGATAATTTAGATACTAATATAATTACACATGATAGGAATCTCATTATCATATTCTCATCATGATTTAATTCATGCTATATAATGTATGAAGGACTTCATTAATTCGATTTAAGATCATTATCAGTTCATAAATAACATGAACATTAAATTAACAAAAAATTCTTTTTATCAATCATAAAGATTTGTATAATAAATGCTAAAGGTGATTGCCTTTAGAGCACTTATCTAACAACCTCCCACTTGCACTAATTCCAATCACCTTTTTATTTAATTATTAGGTTTTGATCTTGCTTCAAATGCATTAAAAATAGAAAATAGCAGCTGAAATATAAAACAAAACCCAAACAGATAAGAACTTTCAAGTTCCCTTACAATCTCCTTCTTTCTTCATTATCTTCACCTCTTTGGGTTGTCGTAAACCATAATGACCAAAGAAGGATGTCTCTAATGATACCCACGTGAAGAGCGAAGCCTGAAACCTCTTAATAAGAATGGCTAGAACACACACAAAGTGCTAGCTTTGTGATGTATTCTTTGAGAGAGTGTTTGTAAAGAGAGAGAAGATGATGAACACTTCACCAAACGTCGAGGGGGCGAGGTGGTCGAATAAGGTCACAAGTGAAAGTAACCGATGCAAAGGTCATTCAGTTGACTCCTTGTTGCCAGTCCGTGCTTGCTGTCATGCTGGCCAAAGCAGGGGTTTCGGACGTTTTTACCTACTATTGGATTTGAACCAATGACTCTCGCTATATGAAAGTGATACATTTTAGTTCTGACACATAACACTTACATGAAAATGATGTTTCTTACACCCTTTAGCCTTCCTCTAACCCTGAACATCAATGGTGAGTTAGTAAGAATTAAGTGGTTTTTAATCCCACTTAATTTAGCATGAAACCTCCTCCCCTTCTTTGAAGAGTAATTTTGTCATCTAATTAGTAAGATTCACGTGTGTCATATGATTCATAATCAAATGACCCTAAACTACCACACTTGCGTAGCTTAGTATTGCATCTCTCATATCTTGGATTCCTATCCAAAACCATTTTACTCATTCTTTGCATCTTTAATGCGTGTGACCCATTAGGTTCCTAGTTATGTTGGCCACTTGAATTAATAATTAATTCAAGGAAGTCATGAGCAGTATCTAACAACACATCATAACCCCCAATTGATCAGATAGTTAGTGATTTGACTATAAACCCTTACATAGACAGCATTCCTGTGCAATTCATTCTTTCAACATCTATATCCCACTTGGTTCAGAGTATAGTCAAAGTGTCAACTCCTACTAGACTAACTATCTCACATCTAGCCCAAGTGATGTTAGTTTTTGTCCTCAAGGCTCATTACTTAATTCAATATGTCACTGAAGACTATCTTTATGACATTTTCGCTCTGTATAGAGATTCTTGAGTAATGACCTCGACAAAAGGTCATGAGTATCATCTCCTTCTATCAGGAATGGTGAATCCTTTATTGCTACTCAATTACCTTTGAATACCTCAAGCTATATGATAAGTGTAAATTGCATTGTGTTTTGTGGCTTAGTTTCATATGTATTTGACTACTAATTCAATCATTTAGTATTTGTTTACGTTATAATTGTGATAGTTTGTTAATTATTTATGTTTTAAGTGTTTTATGGGTTAGTACAAGTCTTTGAGCTTAATTGTTGTGATTTTGAGGTACCTTGATGTGTTTACTAGTGTTTTGGGGTCAACATCAAAGAAAAGAGAAGTTTCAGAGACATTCGGGTCAAAACAACGACTCACAATTATGGTATGTCAGGTCACGATCATGAGCAAAGCACCAAAATTGGCCTATGATCGTAGTCTGAATGTCACAATCATGACAAAAGGTTCAGATGTGGCCGTCAATTGTGGCCTACATCAAACAGATGTACAAACACTAAAAAATGTCAAGTTTTGAGAGATTTTTTTGACCTTTCGAACCTCAGAATAACCCTAGGTCTGCTTAGAATATAAAAGGATATTTAAAGAATAAGAAAATGAGGTAAAGAATCGAAAGGCTTTTGCATTAGCCACCTTGAGAGACCCTAGAGAGAAATCATCGTGAGATGGAGAAAAAGAAGAAGGAAGAGAGAAAAGGAGAAGTTAACTCAACATATTTCCCAGCTTAAAATTTTCCCTACATTGTTGCCTCCCATCATCTGTTCAGATTGTATTTCCTATTTGATTTCAGTTTTATTATTGTATGGAATTGGAATAAATAGTTGATGATAGGATCTAGAATGTTGATGATGTTCTAAACTCGCCTTCGAAATTTTACTCTTAAATTATTGAAATCTGATTGTTTATATTTTTCTTTGATTTATTGTGATTTAATTCTGCTTTTGCATAATTCTATAATAAACTGAAAGGCTGAATCGAATGAAAAATGATTAAATTGGGATGAGAAGTATTAATTGATTTAATAAATCACCTAACTCTTGAATTAGAATTAAATTAAATTAGTAAATTGTATAAAGAGAGATTGTGCATAGGTTTTCAATAGTTTATTAGAGAAATTTATAACTAATTAGGGTTTTGGATAAGTTGTAAATTGAGAGATTGCGATCTCCATAATATGAATAGGGTTTATGATTTAGGGTTAATGGTTATAACTAGAGAGAGAGTAATCAATCCTAGGACTGTCTAGAACTAACAATTCAGTAATTCATAATCAGTTAGGTTAGCATTAAGGATAGGTAAAAATCACTTTCTCTCAATTGGTAATTTTTTAAGGTTGATTATTGGGTATGTTGCAATTGCTTATTAATTAGTATTTCTGTGATTGATTCTTGATTTAATTTGATTGATTGAATTGAATTTTTATTTTAGTTAGTTGCATCTTAAATTTTTTTTATTTTTTTCCAGCTTTATATTTTAGGTTTAGATTATCCATCCTTGTGGGATTGACACCTTAGGTCCTACACTAACGAATCGTGTGCTTACAGATTATGAAGGGTTATTTATTAAAACTTACATAAAAACAAAACCCTATCACTGTACCTAATCACCTCCCTATGAACAACCTCTAAGAGGGAACAAAGAATGGAGTCAAAGTACATGATTAGTATCTAAGATATCCTTGAGCATCTCAAGTTTAAGGATATTTGCACCATTGCTATGATGAGACTATCATTGACAATAGAATAGATTATCCATATGATTGTCTCATGGCAGGTCATCTAATGTACTTACTACTCTTAGCAAGCATTTATCTGTTAACTCTAAATAACTCATTCTTACAGCTTATGAGATCCGCTGTTTAATCTAATCAAGGAGTATAACTTGTGTTAGTACGTCTAGACTATTAATCCTATGACTAGGGATAATTTAGATACTAATATAATTACACATAATAGGAATCTCGTTATCATAATATCATCATGATTTCCTTCATGCTATGTAATGTATCAAGGACTTAATTAATTCAATTTAATATCACTCTTATTCATAAAGAACATGAACATTAAATTAATGAAAAATCTTGTTTATTAATTAAAAAGACTTGTATAATAAATGTTAAAGGTGATTGCCTTTAGAGCACTTTTCTAACAACCTCCCACTTGTCCTAAAGCCAATCGACTTTGTATTTAAGACCATAGGTGAGTGCATGAGATTCATATCTCTTTTGAGGAATCAAATTAGTCAAAGGATCAGCAATATTTTGATTAGTGAGCACTCTCTCTATCTTGACATCATTTCTACCAATGATTTCTCTAATTAAATGGTATCACTTGAGTACATGTTTATATTTCTAATGAGACCTTGGTTCCTTTGCTTACACTATGACACCATTTTTGTCACAATGCAACTATACTAGGCTAAAAACACTAGGAACCACTCCAAGTTCTGTGATAAACTTATTGATCCAAACTACTTCCTTTGCTACTTGTGAGGTGTCAATTTATTCTGCTTTGGTTGTTGAATTTGTAATTGTCTCTTGTTTAGAACCCTTCCAACTAACTGGTCCGCTATTCAGTGAAAAAATATCCTGACTAGGATATGGAGTTATCTCTATCAAATTGGAAACTGACATCTGTGTAGCCGCTCATAACAAGATCTCCTTCTCCATATGTTAAGAATATATCCTTAGTTCTTCTTAAGTTCTTGAGAATTTTCTTAACAGCAACCTAATGACCCTCTCTGGGATCTGACTGGTATCTGCTTATAACACTTAGAGCATATGATACCTCAGGTCTCATACATAACATAGCTTACATGATTGATCCTATACTCAAAGTATAAGAATCAAATTCATGCGAGTCCTCTCTTCTTATGTCTTTGGACACATAGATTTTGAGAGTGTAAACTCATGCGTCATAGAAAGATAACGTCGCTTGGACTGCTCCACACTAAACCTCTTTAGCATCTTATCTATATATGTAGACTGAGAAAGATGAAGAAACTTCTTAGATTTATCTCTATAGATTCTTATACCCAAAATATAAGTTGCTTCTTCAATATCTTTCATGGAGAAATTCTTAGACAACCAAGTCTTAACTAATTGTAAAGCTGAGACATCGTTTCCTTTTCGTAGTATTTCATCTATATAAAACACAAGGAATACGATTGTACCCCCACTAACCTTCTTATACACATAAGGTTCATCCAGATTTTGTGAGAAACCAAACTCTTTAATTATCTCATCAAATCAGACATTCCAACTCTTGGATGTTTGTTTCAAATAAATGAATTTTTGAAGCTTGCATATTTTTTCTCCATTATTGAGTATGAGATCATCGGGTTGTGTCATATACACATACTTGGTTTGGTTTCCATTAAGGAAAGCTATTTTCACATCCATTTTTCATATCTCATAATCATAATGAGCGATAATGGCCAGGAGTATCCTAATGAATTTAAGCATGGCTGACGAGCTAAATGTTTCATCAAAGTCAACTCTTTGTCTTTAGCAATAACCTTTAGCTACAAGCCTAGTTTTATAGGTAACTACATTACCTTTCATGTTCATTTTCTTCTTGAAAAATCATCTGCACCCTATGATTTTTATTCCTTCAGGTGGGTCAACCAAAATCCATACTTGGTTTTCATACATGGAATCCATTTTTGATTTTATGGCTTGAAGCCATTTTTTAAATTCTGAACTCTTCAGAACGTCTTTATAGGTAGTGAGACTTCTATGAGAAATACATCATTATGTTCTGTTTTGAGAAATCCATATCTCTTTGGAACATGATGCATCTTACTTGACTTATGAACTTCTTGTGTATTAGAAGATTGAACTATTGTTTCAGCAGTCTTAGGTTCAGGCAATTGATTTGCATCTGTTTGAGCTTCTTGAACTTCCATAAGTTCAATTTCTCTCCCATTACCTTCTTTTAGAGGAAACTCTTTCTCTAAAAAGACAGCATGCTTTGAAACAAACACCTTTACAGACACTTATTTCCTTAGAATATACTATAAACAGACACTTGTCAGATTTAGTTCATAGCTTATCTAACTGAATCCACTTCACATAAGCTGGACAACCCCAAACTTTCATGTGAGAAAGATAAGGTTTCCTATTAGTCCATATCGCATATGGAGGAACATCAACTAATTTCGTTTATTCAAAGGATATTGGTAGATCTACTAAGCCCATTATTGACCTCTCCATATAAAAACAAGGTTCGGTTTCTCCTTTCTATCACACCATTGTGTTGCGACACGTAAGGGGGAGTCCATTGGGATATTATCCCATTATCTCTAAAATAACTTAGAAAATCTTAGATTATATATTCACCGCCTCGATCTGATCGAAGTGTTTTAATACTTCTACTTAGTTGTTTCTCTACTTCATTTCTAAATTCTTTAAACTTTTTATAGGCCTTATATTTGTATCTCATTAGATACAAATACCCATATTGTGAATAATCATCAATGAAGGTAATGAAGTATGTGAAACCATCTTTGGCATGTATGGACATCGGACCACATACATCTGAATGTGCTATGTCCAATAGCCAAGTAGTTTGTTCACCCTTTCCTTTAAAGGGTAAATTTTTTGTCTTGCCGGGTAAGCAAGTTTTATATGTGTCATATAATTCATAATCAAATGACCCTAAACTACCACACTTCTGAAGTTTAGTAATGCATCTCTCACTTATATGGCCATGGTGACAATGTCATAAGTAAGATGATTTCAAATTATCTCGTTTTTGTCTTTTATTGTTATTGATATTTAAAACTAGATTCGACATATCTAATATTTATATTCGACTGCATAATGTACCTATAGCATAAAGCATTCCATTCAAACTAATAGAACAACCATTATTACTAAAATTTAAATAGAAACCAGCTTTATTAAGACTAGAAACTGAAATAATATTCTTAGTCAATACAGGTACATAAAAACAATCATCCAATTCTATTACAAGCCCACTAAGGAGTGTCAATACATAAGTTCCTACGACTAATGCAGCAACTCTTGCTCTATTGCCCACTTGCAGATCTAACTCTCCCTTATTGAGTTATCTATTGTTCTTGAGGCCCTACATATCAGTATGTATGCGTAAGCCACAACCAATAACCAATACCTATATGTTGTTATTAGAAACAATATTAACATTAATAATAAACATACCTGACATAAATGGGGCATCTGATGCCTTCTTCTGCTTCAGTGACTCCATAGAGGCCTTACAGTTCCTCTTTCAATGGCCATCCTCACTAAAGTAGAAGCATGTTCCTTTAGAGACAATCTCCTTAGATTTCTTCTTGGCAACACTCTCTAATAATCGATTTCCAAAACTTACTGAGGGTTAGAATGTTATAATTTTGAGTCATATCATTTTAGAATTTATAAGGTTCATTTCATTCACATGCATAACAAGAGCATATACACACATGAATATTGATTTATAAAACATTGCAAAGGATATATGTGAACTTAATTGACATATTCTAGGGTATGAAAGGTTTAAAATGATGATGATTTGATTTTGTATTGCTTATGTCTTGAATGTTGGTTTGATGGATTATAACTAGTAATTTGGAGCTAACTGTTACAATTGGAAAATTGATGAATTAATATGTACATTTAGTCTTGGAAAAATTTGAAGTGGCAAGATAAGTTGACACAAAAAAATTTAAGATGACTAGTCCTATAAAAATAAGTGACACATGGCAATAGAATTTAAGGACAAATGGCTTAGAGAAATGAGTGACAAATGGCTTAAGATTTTTGCAGCATTTGGTAGCTTATATAGAGCACAAGTGGATTACATGTATATATGACAAATGTCATTGTAAAATAGTGACACCTAGCACCTAATGAATTAAGCTAATGCAAAAATTGTTTCTACTACCTTCTTTATTCTCTTTCCCTCTCACCACCAAAACACGCACACGCACCCTCACAACTTCTGAATGTTTGCTTCAATTCTTTTCGTCACCACTCAAAATCTTTACAAAATTCTGCATCAAGAAAGCTATATTATGTTGATTTCTTTTTGTTGTTGAAAAAAAAATTCTACTTCCATCTTGTTCTTGGAATTATGCTTGCATGTATGGAAGGCTAGGTTAGCGTGATAACTGCTCAAGTAAATGAAAGATTGATCTTTTGTGATACATGTTAATAGAACTTAATGATGA
The DNA here is from genome assembly GCA_027575705.1 of Erythroxylum echinodendron. Taxonomy (NCBI): domain Eukaryota; kingdom Viridiplantae; phylum Streptophyta; class Magnoliopsida; order Malpighiales; family Erythroxylaceae; genus Erythroxylum; species Erythroxylum echinodendron. The sequence continues at coordinate 28,848 of JANZXR010116940.1, forward strand.
CTAAATTAGGGATGGATTGACTATGATATTGCTGTTAAATGAGTGTTGGAAAATGATGCATGAATTCTAGTTTCTATTCTGTTTAACATGTATGAAAAACAATAGTTTATGAGTTGTTAAATGAATGATTTTGAGCTAGAAATTAAGATAAAATTGATAAGAAATTGAGGTATAATTAAGGTATAATTAATATACTATTATGAAGGTTTTTTGAATTTGATTGTTAGTGACCTAAATGAATAGAACTTAGAGAGCTTTAATGCAACCAAGATGGAAGCTATATCAACATAAATTGAAGTAGTTTTTAAGAGTATGAATTCTGTAAAAAATTTAATTGTTAATGATGATCCTAAGTAGATAAAATTTGTAGAGAATTGAGGGAAATTGAATAGTGCACAATCAAGGCACTCATCCTATGATCGTGAGAAGGTCCCCCACGATTGTGGCCAAAGATTTAAAAAGATAATTTTGGTTTGTGAATTTAATGAACCAAATGAGGATAAGTCACTCTAAATTGGTATATTTGGACTTGATTAAGGCTTGAAATGAACTTAGATTATTTTTTGATTAATTGGTTAAGGGTTCCATAAGTTTAGGATGTTAATTGATGTCATTACCTAAGGAATGGATTGTCTTGATATCAATGTATTTAAATATGAATATTATGAGTTGTTAAAGGAATAAAGGTGTTCTTATGAATTCAAATATGATCTAAAGGATATAAGTAAGGTGTATTAGGTATGAATGAATGAGAATTGGGAAATTGTTTGAATGTATATTGCTATAAAAGGTTGATGAATGTATGATTGATGACATTTAGAGTAATCAAACTTACTTAAGGTATAAACCTGAATGCAAAGTGGTAATATATAAGTTATAATAATTGAACGGTCAAGATTTGTGATTAAGAATATATACATGTGCATGAATGTATATTCATATTATTGAACAAATTAGTGATTGTGAACTATGTGTGTATGGCTTGACTATAGAAGCACAAGTTGATCGTCAACATCTAGACATTATCAAATCATCAAGGCAGTGGTTTTTTTGGAGCATACTGTGAGTAAACCTCGACATGGAAATTCAATTATACATGCTTCCATTTCAATTGTACGTGTATTGTGGAATGTGTGAACAACTGAATGATAAATGCCAGACTTAGATCTAAAGAACTTGATATATGACATAAGCACATTAAATTAAAAGTACTGAAAGCATAATATGTGAATTGATGCATCTCATTACATTGAAATGCGTGATCAGATAAAGGAGTTATAACCAAAGTAGCCAATGTGTGAAAAGGAGCTTTAAACTTAGGATTGTGCACAGAGAGCCACAGGCTCAGATAACAATAAGCACGGTATCCACAACAGATACAGGATAGTATATCAAATGAGCCTGATATCCAAAACAGATACGGGACAGTAAATTGGGTTGATAAGAATTCAGTCATAATAAAGCAAAATAAGAAAGAAATCACATGTGCATTTACATATGCAATTATACATGTATCATAAAAATGATTGTGATGAAATTATTTAATTGTTATGAAATTGTGATATGCAATGTTGGTATAAAGTAGTTGTTGAAATATGAAAAAATGTGATGTGGTAAACGATACTGGATTTTGTAATATACTTGCTAAATTGAGTTATGTAATTTATTTTCTTGTTTTGACTTAAGTGAGCACATCAATGATGGTTCACTCACTAAGTTTGCAAACTAGTTAAAATTGTAACGTTGATTTTTGGGTTCAAGGGAGATCCAGCTTCTAAGTGATCTAATAGAATTCTAGTACGGTTATTTCGAGGACAAGAATGGCTCAAAGGTCTGGTTAGCTGATACCTACAAAGTTTACATGGATGTCTTTTGTATTAGCATTCCATGTTATGACGCACATTGTCTCCAGTGTGAAATTTTTGTACTATTATTAGGTTTGCCATGGATGCATGCATCATATGCATGTATGCAATAGAAGTGTCAAAGATAAGATTCTGACACTATGATAAGCCAAAAACTACATAATCTAACATGTATGCATGGATATGTAAAGAACATGAAATATAAAACTTTTTTACCTTATGTTTCTCCTACCTTATTGTTTCTTCTCCTTGTTTGGGTTGTTGCAAAGACCAAATCCTTCCTTGATCACCCAAGAACACGCAAATAAGATGAAGAAACAATGTATAAGGGGTGATTTGAGCACTAAACTAGATGTGTTCTAGTAGATGCTCAAGATGATAGAAGATAGGTCAAGAATTTTGTTGCATGCACTTTGATTCACATAACAATTGCATGAATTGCAAGAACAAGACTCAAAACACCTCTCTCTCACTCCTAGAGCCCTTATGCTCTCACTTGTGTGTATAAGAAGTGGTAAAGCCTTGTTTACATAAGAGAAGAACTCACTTATATACCCATTCGTGCCCTCTATCACGTTCGTGGCCTGGCTCGCCTTCGCCACGATCGTGACTATTATAGCCTGCTTAAATCTGGCCATACAAGCATATTTTTTATCTGATCTTTTATGCATGTGACCCTTAGTTTCTCGGTTATTTTAGGCATTTGAATTAACACCCAATGCAATCAAATCATGAAGGTTTTCATGATGCTAATTTGCCAGAATATAAGTGGATTAACACACAAACTCTTTGATAGTTAATTATCCAACTTATGAACCTTTCCATAGGTAATTACTATGTAATTCATCCTTTCACCATACTATACCCCACTTGGTTCATAATATGGGCCATGTGTGAACTCTCACTAGACTGACTACATCATATTTAGTCCAAGTGATGTTAGTTCTTGTCCTGGGATCTCATTACTTTATGTGTCATTGAAGACTCTCTTCATAAGACACAATTGCTCTGCCAGAGACTTCTGAGTAATGACCCTAACAAGAGGTTATAGGTATCATCTCCTTTTATTAGTAGTGGTGAATCCTTTATTAGCTACCCAATTACCTTTGAATACCAATAGCTATACCCAATCACCATCCTAAGAGTGAACTCGTCTTAAGGTCATAAGGAATGATGTCAAAGCACAGGATTAGTATCCAAGATATCCTTGAGTTCACCAAGTCTGAGGATATTTGCACCATTGCTATGATGAGATTAATCATTGGCAATCGATAGATCATCCATATAATAATCTCATAGCGGGTCATCCGATGTACTTGCTACCCTCAGTAAGCATCCACATGTTAACTCTAAACATCTCATACTTACAGTTTGTGAGATGTACTGCTTGATCAAATCAAGGAGTATAATATCTGCTAGTCTGTTTAGATTAATGATGTCCTATTTTATTAATCCTATGACTAGGGATTATTTAGATATTAACATAATTGCACATGATAGGAATCTCATTATCATGATCTCATCTTGATTTCCTTCATGTTATGTTTTGTATAATAAACTTTGTTAATTCAATTTAAGATTAAATAGATTCATATATTAATGAATATAAAATAAATGAAAAAATTCAATTGAAGATCAAATCAATTCATATATTAATGGATATCAAATAAATGAAAAATGCCTTTTACTTTATTAATCAAAATAAAATTTTTTACAAAAGTACTAAAGGTGATTGCCTTTAGAGCACTACTCTAACAATCTCCCACTTGCACTAAAGCCTATTTCCTTTGTATCTAATACCATAGAGAAGTACACAAGAATCAAATTTTGCTTGAGGAAATGGCTTAGTCAAAGGATCAGTGATGTTCTGATCTGTTGACACTCTCTCTATCTTCACATCACCTCTATCAATTATCTCCCTGATCAGGAGATATCTCCTGAGTACATGCTTGGACCTCCGATGAAACTTTGGTTTGAGCAATAGCCCCATTATTGCCATAGTGCAACAATATTGGGTCTACTATGCTAGGAACCACCTCAAGTTCCATAATGAACTTCTTATCCAAATAGCTTCTTTTACTACTTCCACAGCTACAATGTACTCCGACTCAGTCGTCGAATCTGCAGTCATCTCTTATTTGGAACTCTTTCAACTGACTACTCCACCAGTCAATGTGAAAACATAACCTGACTAAGATTTAGAGTCATCCTGATCAGGTTGAAAACTAGCATCCTTATGCCCACTCATTACTAGATCTCCATTTCCATATATCAAAAATACATCCTTAGTCCTTCTCAAGTACTTTAGGATATTCTTGATAACCACCAAGTGACCCTCACTAGGATCCAATTGATATCTGCTCATAACATTTAGAGCATATGAAATATCAGATCGTGTATATAAAATAGCATATATGATTGATCTTACTGCTAAAGTATAGGGGATCATACTTATGCGAGTCCTCTCACCTTGCATCTTGGGACATATAGATTTTAAGAGTTTTATCCCATAAGTCATAGGAAGAAACCCTCTCTTGGATTGCTATATGCTAAACCTATTTAGCACTTTGTCTGTGTATGTTGACTGTGAAAGACTTAGCAACTTTCTTGATCTATCTCTGTAGACATTTACTCCCAACATATAAGTTACTTCTCCAAGGTCTTTCATGGAAAACTTCTAAGACAACTAATCTTTAACTGATTCCAAACTTGAGATATAATTTCCTATTAGTAATATGTCATCCATATATAACACAAAGAATATGATAGCGCTCCTACTTACCTTCTTGTACACACAAGGTTCATCAGGATTGTGTGAGAAACCAAACTCTTTGATTGTCTTATCAAATCGGATTGTCCAACTCCTAAGTGCTTTCTTTAATCTGTAAATAGATTTATGAAGCTTGCATACCTTTCTGCCATCTCTGGATATGAAGCCCTCAGGTTGCATCATATATACATCCTCAACTAAGTTTCTATTTAGGAAAGTTGTCGTCACATCCATCTACCATATTTCAAATTCATAATGAGCATTAATGGCTAGGAGTATTCTAATGGATTTGAACATAGCTACAGGGCTAAATGTCTCTACATAGTTAACCCCTTGTCTTTGACGATAACCTTTAGTGACTAGCCTCACTTTATAAGTAATCACATTACCTTCCATGTCAATTTTAAATCCACTTGCACCCTATAAGTTTTAACTCTTTGGGTGGGTCAACCAAATTCCATACTTGGTTTTCATACATGGAATCTATTTCTAACTTTATGGCTTGAAGCCATTTTTTAGATTCTAAACTCTTCAAAGCCTCTTCATAGTTTGTAGGCTCATTGTCCTCTATGAGCAATACATCATTGTGTTCAATTACGAGAAATATATATCTCCCTGGAGCAGTGTATATCCTACTTGACCTAAAAACATGTTATGTTTCAGAAGGTTCAACTATTGTCTCATCTTTGTAAACAACAATTTCAGTTTCAGTCAATTGATTTGTGTTTGTTTGAGCTTCATGAACTTCATCAAGTTCAACTTTACTCCCACTGTCTTCTCTCAGAAGAAACTCTTTCTCTAAAAAGACAGCATGCTTTGAGATAAACACCTTTTGCTCTAAAACATTATAGAACTGATATCCAATTTTTTCCTTAGTATATCCTGTAAATAGACATTTATCAGATTTCTCTTCAAGCTTACCTGATTGAATATTAGCCGAACAACCCTAAATTTTCATATAAGAAAGATAGGGTCTTTTGTTAGTCCATATCTCATACGGAGTAACTTTAAATGCCTTTAAGGTACTCTATTTGTCACATAAACAGCAATCTCAAGTGCATAACCCCAAAAGAATTTTAGTAGATCTACTAAACCCATCATCGACCTTATCATGTCTAACAAGGTTTAGTTTCTCCTTTCATCCACACCACTATGTTCTGGTGTGTAACCTAGAGTCCACTGGGATACTATCCCATTATCTCTGAGATAATTTATAAATTCCTTGTTTAAGTATTCACCACCTAGATCTGATTGAAGTGTCTTAATACTTCTACCAAGTTATTTCTCTACTTTATGTCTAAATTGTTTGAACATTCCAAATGTCTCAAACTTGTATCTTATTAGATACACATACCCATATTGTGAGTAATCATCGTTAAATGTAATGAAGTACATAAAACCACCTCTGGCATGAATGGACATCGGATCATATACATTAGAATTTATTAGGTCTAATAACCCATTCATTCGTTCACCTTTTCCTTTCGAAGGTTATTTAGTCATCTTACTTAACAAGCAAGATTCATATGTGTCATATGATTCATAAGCAAATGACCATAGGCTACCATTCTTTTGTAGCTTAATCATGCATTTCTCACTTATATAGCCAAGTCAAAAATGCCATAAATAAGATGATTTTAAGTTATCTCATTTTTGTCTTTTATTGTCATTGATATTCAAAACTGGATTGGACATATCTAATATGTAAATTCCATTGGACAATGTAACAGTACCATATAACATTTCATTCAACTTAATTAAATAACCATTGCTTAAAAAACTTAAATGAAATCCCGATTTATTAAGATATGAAACAGGTACAATGTTTTTAGTCACAACGGGTTTATAATAACAATTTTCCAAAACTAACTCTAGCCTATTAGGAAGATACAAAACATAAGTCCCTATGCTAACGCAGTAACTCTTGTTCCATTTCCCAAACGTTGGTCCATCTCTCCCTTTTTGAGCGGTGTATTATCCTTGAAACCCTACATATCAACACATATGTGTGAGCCATATCCTTTTTGCACAAACAAATCTTGTTCAGATACAAAACGTGCATGTATTCATCTAGTCAAACAATTCGTGAGCACATCAGAATGGTTTCGGTGGAACCAAAACAGAACGTACTACATATTTCCCTTAAGGGTCCTGTGTAGCCGTGAACAGAACGTACTATCGCAATTCTAATTTATAGTCTTGCGTAGCCGTGAACTTATGGGAGTCCATGAAGGAGCTCCATGCCAGTAGCTGGCAGGCGGGAGAAGCCTTTAGACAAGTGTACTTGACTTAACTTAGAGGACCACCACAAACCCATATAACACATATATTTCATGATCTTGAATGCTTACTGCCCAAAATGGCAATTCTTGGAAACTTACTTTTCATATCCGAAAACATGGTTTCATAAATTTCGCAACTTTTTGAAGAAAAACATTTTTGTTTTTAAAACATGCAGCAACATATAACACTTTTTGCTACTCCAAGCCATAACAACAAATGCTCATTTTTAAAGTAATCGAAATCATTGAAAGAAAAACACTTATAGCTTATTGCTTCATCATAAAACTGTAACCTACCTTAAAAATCCTTGCTTGCTTAGGTATTGGACTTAAGGATGTCTT
>JANZXR010117670.1:0-36081 GCA_027575705.1 Erythroxylum echinodendron
CATATCATCTATAAAGATATTATAGTCCATGATTAATCATGAACATCAATAACAGAACATACATATATATATATATACATACATACATATATATACGTGTTCTTCATCACTTTCACCCTAATTCTTCCCATTTCATAGTCTCTTACTACCAAAAACACCAAACAAAACATGAACCTATCCACACTTCTTATGTACTGCTCGAAATTTTCTAAGAAAAGTTTCAGGGTCCAACATTTTACATATTATAGATGATTTCTATAATAACAAGTGATTTACTTCAGTTGGTATCAAAGTAAAGTTTCCAAGAAACACTGTTACAAAGTGAGGAAAAAGATCTACGGCTGAATCATATGTTTTTCTAACTGAAGGTGTCTCAGTCACAAGACCTCCTGCATTCAATGGTGAAGATTATCATTATTGGAAGGACAGAATGCAACTCTTCATAGAATCCATACATGTTGATCTTTGGGATATCATTGAAAGTGGTCCATATATTCCAACAGACTACAAAGGGAAAAGCATCTCTCGTGACCAATAGTCAGCTGATCAGAAAGCTCGTGTTCAATTAAATTCAAAGGACAAGGTCTTTTTAAGTTGTGCTCTAAGCAGAAGTGAATATGATAAGGTTCATGGATGTAAATCTACAAAGGAAATGTGGGACACATTAGCCATTGCACATGAAGGCACAAACCAGGTGAAAAAAAGCCAAGATTGGTATTTTTGTTCATCAGTATGAGCTGTTCAAGATGAAAGACGATGAGTCTATTGATCAAATGTTTGGACGATTCTAAACAATCATTAATGGACTTAAAGCTTTGGGTAGAATCTACGATAGTCAAGATCATGCCAGAAAGATCCTCAGAAGTCTTCCAAAAAGATAGAGACCTAAAGTAACAGCAATACAAGAGGCCAAGGATTTAAGCAAGCTAAAGCTAGATGAATTGCTTGGTGCACTAAAAATCCATGACGTAGAGCTTGATGCAGAAGATAAACCTAGAAGGGACAAATCTATTGCATTGAAGGCTGGTCAAAAAATTAGAAAATGCAGAAAAATAGAAGCACGTCTTCAAAAGCATTAAAGATTAAAGAAATCAAGAATGATGATGTCAGTGAATCTAATCAAGATTTTAGTGAAGATGAAGACGAACTATCTTTCGTTCCAAGAAAAATTAGAGAGATGTGGAAAAAGAAAACAAAGGGAAATAAAGACTCCTCTTTAAAAAAGATTAGCAAAGACCATTCGAAGAATGAGAAAAGCTCTATTGTCTGCTATGAGTGAAATAAACTAGGACATTACAAGTCTGAATGCCCCTTGCTCAAAAGAAACAAAAGAAGAGTCAAGGAAATAAAAAAGGCATGATGGCAATATGGGAAGATTTGGATTCATTTGAATATGAATCCAACTTAGAATCATCAGAACAAGCAAACATATGCTTAGTAGTTGAAGGTGAAAATGATGATGAGGTAATCTCTAACTTTAATGATCTTCAGCATGCCAATTTAGAATTGTTAGAAGATTCACATGCTATTCTAAAACAATATAGATTGTCGAAAAAGAAAATTGTTGAAAATTCTAAGAACACTTAAATCTTAGAAGAAGAAAATGTCTGCCTTAAGAAACAAGTAAATGATATGAAAAAGAAAGTAACTATAGATAGATAGGAGGAGATTAATCAGTTAAATCAAAGGATTAATATTCTTTCAACAGATTTATCAAAATTTACGAAGAGTACAAAAAGGATGAATGATATGATTGGAAGTTATAGACATCCAGATGATAAAAGTGGTTTAGGCTTTTCTGTTAGAAATACAATTCATAATAGAAATGTTTTTCGTAATAGGAATTTTGTTCCTAATAGAAAGAAAAAGAAACAACATTCTTATTATTATTCTAAGCATAATTATAAGACTAACCCCAAAGGACCCAAGAAAATATGGGTGCCTAAGAAGGATATAATATATACTGCAAATCTCTTTACTTGGAAGAAGCAACCACCATCATTGGTACTTAGACAGTGGCTACTCACGACATATGATGGGCAGAAGGTCCATGTTCCTAGACCTCCAATATAAGTAAGGAGGATCAGTACAACCAGCTGGGCAAAATAATTGGGATTGGCAAAATTGGTAAGGATTCCTTTTCTTCTATTGATAATGTTCTGCTAGTTAATTGTTTAAAGCATAATCTAATTAGTATAAGTCATTTATATGATTCTGGTTTTGAAGTATCCTTTAATCAAAATTCCTGTTTAGTTATAAACAAGGACGGGTCTATATTCTTTTCTGCCAAGGGACGAAACAATCTCTATAAAATTAACTTAGATGATTTGAAAAGCCAAAATATTTCATGTATTATATCAAAAGATGATGAAAAACTGATTTGGAATAAAAAGCTAGGTCATGTTAGTTTTAAACACATTTCCAAATTAGTTAGACATGATTTGGTAAGAGGTTTACCAAAGATAAGTTTTAACAAAGATTTCTTTTGTGATAGTTGTTTGAAAGGAAAATAGGTCAAAATTTCCTTTTCGTCTAAGAATATTGTAACTTCGTCTAGACCTCTAGAGCTGGTACATATAGATTTGTTTGATCCAATCAGAATAGTAAGTCTTGGTGGAAAGAAGTATGGTCTTGTAATTGTTGATAACTTTATTAGATTTTGTTGAATATTGTTTTTATCTCATAAAGATGAATCTTTTAAATGCTTTAAAGTCTTATCCAAAAAGTTACAAAATAAAAAAGGAATTTTTATTGCTGGAATTAGGAGTGATCCTGGAGGAGAATTTGAAAATGAAAAATTCAAAATGTTTTGTGAAGAGAATGAAATTTTCCATAATTTCCCTGCTCCTAGAACTCCTCAACAAAATGGAGTTGTAGAAAGAAACAAGACAATTCAGGAAATGGCAAGGACTATGCTATATGAAATGAATCTTCCTAAGTACTTCTGGGTAGAAGCTGTAAATATAGCTTGTTATATTCAAAATAGAGTATTTCTGCGACCTGTTTTAAATAAAACTCCATATGAGTTATAGAAGGAAAGAAACCAAATATTTCTTACTTTCATCCTTTTGGTTGCAAATACACCATCTTGAATACCAAAGAAAATTTGGATAAATTTGATTCTAAAATCAATTCAGGAATTTTTCTAGGTTATTCTATTAGATCTAAAGCTTATAGAGTTTATAATTTTGTTTCTAAATCTATTAAAGAATTTATGCATGTAAAGTTTGATGATGATTCTCATCTAGATAAGAGAGACGATTCTGATAATGAAACTATATCTACTCTCTTAGTTAGCAACCCAGACGATTCACCATCAGACTATCCATCTGATAAAATAGTAGATCTCTCTGAGAATATTAGTTTGAGAAAAGACTGGAGATACAAATCTTCTCACCCAGAAAATTTGATTATAGGAGAGACATTAGAAGGAGTGAGAACTAGATCAAAGTTTAGGAGAGAGGCCAATGTAGCTTTTGTTTCTAAATTAAAACCTAAGAAAATTGATAAAGCTCTTCAAGATGAAGCTTAGATTTTAGCTATACAAGAGGAGTTAAATCAATTTACTAGGAATAAAATCTATTCTCTAGTCCCTAAACCATCCAATAAATCTATCATAGGAACTAGATGGGTATTCAAGAATAAACTAAATCAGGAAAGGTATCCCATAACAAAGCTAGATTAGTAGTCCAAGGCTATAATCAACAAGAAAGAATAGACTACAATGAAACATATGCTCCTGTAGCTAGATTAGAAGCTATTAGGATCTTACTTACATATGCTATTTTTCATAATATAAAACTATTTCAAATGGATGTGAAAAGTGCCTTTTTGAATGGTTTTATAGATAAAGAAGTTTATAGAAAACAACCCCCTAGTTTTGAAGACACCGATAAATCAGATGAAATGTATAAACTTCATAAAGCTTTGTATGGATTGAAACAAGCACCTCGTGCTTGGTATGATCGTCTTAGTTCTTTTTTGATTAAGAATGACTTTATTATAGGTCAAGTTGATAAAACTTTATTTCGAAATGTATTAAAAATGATTTTATTGTTATGTAAATATATGTATACGATATCATTTTTGGTGCAATATCTAAAAAGTTATGTTCAAATTTTAAGATTCTTATGAAAAGTGAATTTGAAATGAGTATGCTATAGGTGAATTAAAGTTCTTTCTTAGTTTACATATTAGATAGAATGAAAAAAAGGTCTTTATTCATCAACAAAAGTATATCAAAGAACTTTTAATCAAATATAAAATGAAAAATGTTAAACCAATGTCAACTCCTATGCATCATTCAATCATCTTATCTAAGGATAAAGATGGTAAGAAGATTGATCAAACTCTTTTTAGAGGAATTATGGGTTCTTTGCTTTACCTAACTGCAAGCAGACCTAACATAATATTTAGTGTTTGTTTGTGTGTAAGATTTCAAGCAGATCCTAGAGAATCTCATTATATTACTGTTAAAAGAATATTGAGATACTTGGCAGGTTCTACTGATCTTTGCTTAATGTATGAGAAAGGTAAAGATTTCAGGTTAATTGGCCAGTGTGATGCTAATTATGCTAGAGATAGGATTGATAGAAAGAGTACAAGTGGAGGTTGTCACTTTCTTGGTCATAATCTAATTTCTTGGTCAAGCAAGAGGCAAATTTCAATTACTCTGTCCACTGCAGAAGCTGAATACATGTCAGCTGCAAGCTGTTGTTCACAAATATTATAGATAAAGTATCAGTTAGAGGACTATTCTATCCAAGAAGATCAAATTCCAATCTTCTGTGATAACACAAGTGCTATCAATCTCTTAAAGAATCCAATGCAACACTTAAGGACAAAACATATTAAAGTTAGACATCATTTTATAAGAGACCATGTATAGAGAGGGATCATCAATCTACAATTTGTTGAGATGAATCAACAATGGGCAGATATCTTCATCAAACCCTTAAGTGAAGACAGATTTAAGGAAATAAGACAAAATCTGAGTATGGTAATTTTAAATGACCATTCGTCTGAAAATCCATGACCCAGACGATAAGTCCTAATGAAGCTGAAAAGTCATAAGGAATAGTAATGGTAATTTTCACTCAGTAGTATCAATTACCTGTGGATCAGTCACAGACGTTACAAATGGTAACTTTTAGAGTGTTTATAAAAAGAAATCTCTCAAAATCTACAACATTCTACATTCTCAAAGTGTTTTAAGAGTGTTTATTAGTAACATTTTAAGAGTGCTTCTTAGTAACCGACCTACCTCAAAGTGCTCTCAACAAAGACGATTTAATCCTCTGTTCTCTACATCAAATCTTTCTCATTTTCATTTTGTATCTTTCTCTCAATTGTTTCTATATACTAACCTCGCTTCTTTAAGCGAAATACATTTATGTGTTTAGTGTTTATACATTATAGATTACAAAAATGTCGAAATCTCTTGTCTATGGGAGACTCGTTGATTTCACTGCTTTGAAGGAAGATCGAATGAGTATCGAACTTGAGATTAAAGTAGTTGGATGCGAAAATTTCTTCAATATCTAAGATCCAGTGTAGCCAAATGAAGCATATGAGTTCAGAAAAAATGCAAAGGCGGTAGTATCTACACCTTGGTATCAATGGTAGACAGATTGTCGGTGATTGTTTCACAAGATTCTATTGTGAGGGCTATTAAATGTCCAAATGAAGGAATAAAACTGTTTAACAATACAAAGTGGATAGTTCAAAGTCACATAAATGAAGACAACATCAATAGACAACTATATGGATCAAGTAATCTAGAAGTCAAGAAGTCTTCAAACCTAATTCCGAAGGCTAGGGTTCTTCATTCAATTCTTCTTCACTGTATTTTATCAAAAGAGGGATTAAAGGATTTGGTGACGATGAATGGTGAACATTGTCTATTTCATCTACTCACGCACCAATCTATTAATCTTCTATTCTTGATTCTGACCAACATGATAAAGGTTAAGGAAGATTATCATCTGAAGAGTGATTTGTTACCTTACGGTATGATGTTGACAAGATTCTTCAAAGAATTTGGAATCCTACTTGATAGAGGAAACAAAGTAAAGCTGAATATTAAGAGTGTTATCAATGCCTTTACTATTCGCAACATGGGGATTAAGATTGAAGCTGAAACGGATGAAGATTTCACATCGACGACACAGTCTAAGGGGGAGCTTTCAATCAGAAGAAGCATGAAAGAAGATGTTTCATCTAGTATGTAAGCAAAACCTCAATCAACCGGAAGAATATCAGCTGAGGTGACAAAATTTGAACAATCGTCTTATAGTCAATACAAGTCAAGACGATTGCTGAAAGGAAGGAAAGTGTAAAAGTTCAACAACCAACTCATAAAGTGTCTTTAAAGAGAAAGGCTGAGACGCTCCAATCAGAAAGACCTTAGAAGTCTAGAAGGTCACCAAGATTGATGACCTTACGACAACAATAACAGAAAAAGCAGAAAACTCTTATTCTTGGTCAAGTTTCTGAAAGTGCAAAGGAACAACAACCTACTGAAGCAATTATCTCTATCCCTCAAACTCAATTAGAACAATCGTCTGGAGAGACAGAGATAAAAAGGAAGTTAATATTTGAATAGAAGAAGTCTTAACAACAACTCTCTTCCAAGCCAGTAGAAGAACAAAGGAAGATGAAGACGATTCAGAAAAAGAAGTTGAAAAGTAGCAACCAATCTACAACCATCCTTAACCAATAAAGAAAGAAGATTTGAAGATGAAGATTATAGAAAAATCAATACCTGATGGAAACAGAGGTTCAATTATCATCAGAGAACCTCCTAAACAGAAAGTTAAGGTTCAAGTTGAAACTGTAACAGTAAACGATCAGACGATACATCTTCTTAGCACTGAAGAAAGAAGATTGTATGGTATTTTGCAAGATGAAAGGCATAACCATATTAATTGAAGATGACAAAAAATCCTTACACAATCTATCTAGTGACAAGCATAATAACAATAAAGATTGTACCAGATGTACAACCTAGACATCCAACACTGGTAGACAGCAAAGACAAAGGCAAGAAGAAGAATTTTCCTGAGAACAAAAAGAGAATCTCACGGAAGAAGAAATTTGAGTGGCGATGAAGAATATAGACGATGTATGTCGTGCAGCTTAACCTGTAAGAGTCTATATTTCACATCACATATCAAGGCCATCAGGAAGTAACTTTGGCGCATCAGTCACAGATGAAAGTTTCAAGGTTGTTGGGACAATATCGGAAGGAAGATACAAAAATATTACAATTGAAGGTATCAATTTCTACTTAGAAACCTTTGTACATTTACTTATTCATTTTAAACCCTTAGGTTTCATTCCTTCTGTCAAACATATCCTACACTTTCTAGGAAAACCAATTTTCAAACTACCCAACCTGATGATCTTGACATTCCACACCAAACACAACCTTTCCAATTACCCTCCATCAAAATTATTGACTTAGATGATTCAATCAGAAAACCTTCTGTCTCTGAGTATCTTCATCCATTAAGTGAAAAGCTACAAGATTCTACAGAAGCTAGTCAAAAGCAGAAGGAAGATCAAGAAGCCTTAGCTAAACATATTAAAGAAATTGATACTAAGGTTGATGAACTGAGTGACTCAGTGAGTGATCTTCATGAGGAAGTAGCACTTCTACGTGTGACTATAAAAGAAGACCTCAAGACGATCCGCATTGATATTCAACATATGTTCTCTTAAATATTGAAGCGTCTGAAATGATATTTTTTGATAAGTAACAAATATGGGAGAATAGTAGAAAAGAAAGGAGAATTAGTATTAGAAATTTATTTGAATTAGTATTAGAAATTTATTTTTCTTATATATGCATTGTATATCTTGCATTATTCGTCTAAATAAATATATTATTTGTCTGAAAATTATTCGTCTGAATATTATCATTATCCGTTTGAATATCTTTTTTATCTTCTAATATTATGATTATTTGTTATCATCAAAAAGGAGGAGATTGTTAAGTCAAGAAGACTTCACTTCTTTTATTTATTTTGATGAAAGTCAAATAATAATAATAAAAAAAGTGTGTGAACTGTTTTGATGAGTTTGTTAAGTGTGCAGATAAATGTAAGTAGCATAAATCATCAAATCAAGATGATATTCAAGAGTTGACTAAGACAAAGTGTAAGACGAGCCAGACGAAGTCGTAAGACAAAGTGAAGTTATAAGACGAAGCGACATAAGACGAAGCATACAAATCAAATCAAGACGATAAATTGAAGAATAATCTACAACGTCAGTTAGTTAGTTGGAGTTGGTTACAGGACTCAACTAATAATTGATCTTTGAAGATTCTGCAAGCAGTTTTCTCAAGAAGACCGTTGAAGAATTAGACTATAAATATTAGTTGTAGTCATAGACAAAACAACTTTTCAACTTTTGATTTTCGACTCTTAACTCTTTACTTATACGAAATAATTCTATGATCAAGTGAGTATACTGTAAAAATATCCCGAGTGAAAAGAAGGAAGAAGAGAGATCAAAAACACCTGTAATGTGAGTTTAGAAAACTCAAATAATATCTTTTTAAGTGAAAGAGAAGGCTAGAGCCTGAAGAGGCTAAGATAGCAGATAAAGAATGCTTTGTGAAAGAGACCTGAAGAGGCTCTAAAAGTGAGAAATAATTCTTGTAAAGTTGCAAGAGATAGTGAAATCTCAAATAAACTATGAGAATTGGACGTAGCCCAAAGGTTAAGGGTGAACTAGTATAAATCGTGGTGTCATATTCTCTAACTCTTATCTCTTTAATTTCTTGTTGTTAGAACAATATATACTATTTCCGTTATTGTATTTCTCAAATAAAATAAATGTGATGTTTTGTAATCGTCTGAATCTTTCAAGAAAATCAAGAAGTTTTTTAAAGATTACCATCCTTCTTTTGGAACTTCTCATTCATATGCTTAAGTGTGTCAGCTACTTTATAATTCAACATATGGAACCTTTTTAGTAAATTCATTACTTATTTCTTTTTAGAAATGAAGAAACCATCCCTAACTTGCTTCACTCCTGCATTAAGAAAGTAATGCAATAAACTTAAATATGATACTTCGACTCACTCCTGCATTAAGAAAGTAATGCAATAAACTCAAATATGATACTTCGATTAAGCACATTCCTACCCTAATTTAGCAAATTTCGCAAATTAAGCACATTCATACCCTAATCAATACATCCAATTCACCTAACCTAATTAATTTACCAATTCATATATACCCTAATCAATTCAACAAATGTATACCTTAATCAACACAGTCGACGAAGAGGAGACGCTCCAAACGGCGATGGACGACGACGGTGACGAGAGGAGATGCAGACGGTGAGGAGAGGATGGCGCGGCGACGAGAGGAGACGCAGACGACGAGATTCAGACAGCAACAAAAAATAACGAAGAAATGGGGAGAAGGAAGGTTCGGGGATCGTTTAACTCCGAACCGAAACGACGTCCTCTGGGATTTTTGATTTTTTAAAACGATTAATTTGAATTTAACGGCAGAAAGTAAAGATCGTCAGAAAATTACCGACAGAACACACTACCGTTGGTACAAAACCGACCCTGCTTAAAATTTACCGACAAACATCAAATCTGTCGGTAAAATTTCGATGCTATTTAATTGCGAGAAGTGTTCTCGCCTAATTTATCGACGGTTATGATAGGTTCGTCACTAAAATCAGTCAAAAAATTTGCGCGAATATTTTCTCTTCACCTTTACCGATGCCAATTTTGTCCGTCACAAAATGGAATTTTTCACGACAGTGTTATCGACGGATATTGGTTTTTTGCCTGTAATTAGTTACGGTATTATATTCGTTGGTAATTTTCTGTCATTAATGTATGCTTTTTTGTAGTGTATGACCATGTAAGTCTGCAGAAAAAACCCAGATGAAAACAATCTCAGAAATTTTAGTATTTTCTAAATTTCATCTTGAATAAAAAGATTTAAAATCAAAATAATGGCTTCAGCTCCTCACTTAAAGCTCTCCCTTATAGAAGGTTTTGAGTTCGAGTTATGCCAAAGGAAAAGAAATAAAAAATTTATCCTATTAATGATCCCCTAGCCCTCTGGGTAAAGCTTCTTGATCAGATCAATTACGGACGCCTCACTTTCAGCGGCAGTGTGAGAGTTGAAGTTACTAGGAAACCTAAGGGCTGTTGGAAACCTGATGTTGAGTGGGGCCAGTGATCAATCAGCAGTTGACCAATCAAGTATGTGACGACTCCTTATACGTAGAAGTGTACAGACTATGTAGGAACTTGAGAGATCTTAGAGTTCCAGATTTAAATTCTCTAGAATTTTTAAGATAAGATCTTAGAGGTTTTAGGATTATTCCAAATAAGCTGGAAAATAATAAAAAAAAGGGAGAAACTTTACCGTAGTGAGTGGTGGGTGGTGAAAAAAGAAACTGGAAGAAGTCATTTTGTCGAATTCAGCCCGAGAATGGATAAAATTCTGGTTTTTGGGCTCGAATGACATTCCTAGACCGAAATACCTTTCCTTATTATAGCGTAAGTAGTATCATTCTTGTAATCCCAACTTCGCATTCTTGCTTAGGTGCACTGCGAGTCAATTCTCGACAAACACCCGCCTCAAGTATTATTACTCTCCAGTGGTAGAGAAGCGGATGCAGGCTGCGATGGAGTCGAATTCCGACGCTTTCGCACTCGGCCAACGAGTCCATTTAGCCAACGATCCCCGCCGAGTAGGAACAGTCAAGTATTTAGGAGCAGTGCAGGGATATCCAGGCACATGGGTTGGGGTCGACTGGGATAACGGAGACGCCAAGCACGATGGCTCCGTTAATGGGGTCCGATACTTCCATGCAAGATCTCAAACTTCTGGTTCTTTCTTCCGCACCCACAATCTTAGCTCTGGAATAACTTTCTTAGAAGCTCTTCATCTGAGATACAGAGGGCAGTCCACTAAAGAAGAAGAGGGTATATACTGTTTTTTGTGGCACTGGTATGGTCGAATTATTATGCTTGGTTTCATTTTGTGTTACTGGTAATAAATGTTTATGGGCTTTGTTTGTTGTAGATGACATGTATGTGCTTTCAGCCAGCAACAAGCGTGTAGCTGTTGAACTACTAGGGAAAGAAAAGATTGAAGATAAGATTAGTCGACTTGAAGAATTGAGGAGTGCCTCACTATCTTACATGGGTGTTGGTAATCCTGGATCTCCTGTTGAAATTAGCTCAGGGGCTCCTAGTAAGTTGGTTTCTTGATTTTTTCTTCTTATGGTTTTGTCATTGTTTGTGTGCTTATACAGGGTATGTATCCTTAGTTAAGGCTTCTACTAATCAAAGCTTTCAGTTCTGCAAAAAAATGGGGATTTAGAATTCAATAGCCATGAATACAAATTATAAGAATGTTTGATTCTGCATTTGAAGTGGTTCAGCTGCAAAAATGTCTTATTTGGAACTACAATGTTGCAGTGGAAATTGTTTAGGTGATTTTGGGAGCACTCTCTAGTAAAGATTATCATGTCATATGGTGTGACTTCTAGACCATCCATAATCTTAACCTTGTTAGAAATTACCTTCACAATTTGTTAATTGTTGATTATCTTGAACCATGTCATGCTTGATACTGAACAGATATTATGAAATTTTGCATAGATATTGTTGCTTTGCTGTAGTATACTCGTTCTCCATGACATGTTTTCTTTTGTAGTTTTGTCAATATAGAGTCTATTTATGAGCATTTTTCCATGGGACTTTGACTAACCTCAGATGTTGCTTATGACTAAATTATAATTGTTCAAAGGCCTCATTTTTAGAGGGCCACCCACCATAAATATATTTATTATTCTTCATATCAATCCAATTAGAGTTAAACTCATACTAAGACTTGAACACATGGTTGGAGAGAGATTTGATCTTGTACATGTTAGTGCTTTATTAAGTTAAACGTACCGTTGTTATGTCTTTTGCTATTAGTAACTTTTGAATGCTATAACTATAGATCTCGTGGAGCTAGACTTGACTGGAAATTTACTCTCGAAATGGAAGGTATGTGATATTCTGTTTTGTCAATCCTGCATTATAATGGTATTGTTTAAATCGAGTTTTAGTTTATTCTATCACTTATGCATTCTGTATTTTGTTCCTGATCCATCTTGAACTTCTGTTCAATGATTTCTTTCTAGTTTTGTCTTGTTTGAGTTGTTAAAAATTTTCCTTAACCTTATATAGAGCTTGAATTCACATGCACTCTTACTTTTTCTTGCTTGATAAATTTTTAGAATTTAATTGGGTATATAGATGCATTGAAATAAGATACATTTAAACTTTGACAAGGAGAAATCTATCCTTACTTGTATGGTTTGAGTTGTTAAAATTTTCTTTACCCTTGTATAGAGTTTGAATTCGCATGCACTCTTACTTTTTCTTGCTTGATAAATTTTTAGGAACTTAATTGAGTATCTAGATGCATTGAAATTAGATACATTTAAATTTTGACAAGGAGAAATCTATCCTTACACGTATGGTTGTGATGTCTAGTGAATAGTGACACATATACACTAAATTTCCATATTTAGAACACATCCGAAGAACCTCTTTCCTTTGTTTTTATATTTTGTGATCTTTTCTAGTATAAAATGTTTACATTTTTCCTTAATTATCTTTTTATATATCTACTATTACTTGAGCTTTTAGTCGACTTAGGAGGTGCTATTGCTATGTTTTTCCGTCATGGTTGGAGATTTGGAGCTTGTAGAAAACATACTTGCACAAAGGAAATCACACTACAATGTATCATGAAAGATACACATTAGCATGATAAGCAATCCCAATTCTACAAGCAACATGATTCTTCAATAATGTGAGAATCATTCTCCAAATAGAAAAATGTGATGAAAAACAATACAATATAGTAGTAAACAATCATTAACCATATGTCTCCTTGGTAATTTTGTTATGGTTGGTCCAATCTTAGCTTCTTACATTTTTTTGGTTTCACTTTTAGTAGAAATTATGTGTTGTATCATAATTGTTATGCAACCTAAGATGTAAGTGAATTTAATTGTTAAAATCTTTAACAAGAGTTAAGGAAGACATCCAAATAAAGGATGTTGCCACTCAAAATTCATACTGAAATTAGTTTCTCTTATGTCGTGATTTTCAACAAAATGATTTTAAGGTGAAGATGGCTCAAGTGTTGATTTCCCTCGTGTGATGTAGGAGCACCCATCCCTACATACACATAATTACTATGCTATTTTCTTATTTAATTTATGATATCTTTACTATCCTATTAAGTTCGACTATTGCAAGTCTAATAGTAAGTGATGACTATGGTTTTCCTTAGAGGCCTTAAACTTCTTTCTTATTTTGGGTAGGATTTTTAATAAGATTACTATAAAACCAGAATTATAGTAGTTTCGTATTCATATTTTATTAGAAGAGATTTTTTTTTTATAAACTCTAACTATCCTAACCACAATCACCCTAGTTCAAGTCGTACTTTGGTGAAATTTGCTGCCTTAATTGGTTTCTCTACGTCAAGTGGTATTGAAATGAAAGATCCCATATACTTTGAAGGGTTTCAGCTTAAAAACTGAAGAAATATAAGCTGAACAAATGTATATATTATTTCCTTAACAGTCAATATATAGGTACAAAGTATATATAGGAAATATCCACCTAGATATTTCCCAACACTCCCCCTCGAGTTGGATTGTAGATGTCATCTATAGCAAGCTTGGTAACCACAACACTAAACTACCTCTTGTGTAACCCCTTTGTAAGAATATCAGCTACCTATTGTGAGGTCGGTATATAAGGAACACAAATTAATCCCTTTTCAATTTTCACCTTAATGAAGTGCTTGTCAACCTCAACATGTTTTGTTCTATCACGACGGACCTGGTTGTGGGCGATTGAAATTGTGGCGTTTTTATCACAATAAACCTTCATAGGAACTGAAATAGAAATTTGCAGTTCCTCCAGTACCCTTTTAATCCATAAAACTTCACAAAATCCATGTGCCATTAATCAGAACTCAGCTTCCGTATTGCTCCTTGCAACAACACTTTGTTTTTTACTGCGCCAAGTTACCAATTTACCACCAATAAATGTGCAATAACCTGAAATTGATCTTCTATTAGTAGCACCCCTTGCCTAATCAACATTGGTATAGGCTTCAACTTGAAGATTGTTCTGCTTACAAAACATTAAATCTCGCTCGGAAGTTCCTTTTAGATACTGTAGTATCCTATACACAACATCCAAATGTTCCTGGCTTGGTGAATTTATAATTGACTCACTAAGCTCGCGACAAAAGCTATATCAGGTCTGGTGTGTGACAAATATATTAGTGTCCCAACTAGCCACTGATATCTCTCCATATCAACGATATTTTTAGGTTGAGCTAGGCTAAGATTCACACCTGTTTTAGCAGGCGTATCAGTTGCCTTGCAACCTAGTAATCTTGTCTCATTCAAAAGATCTAGTATATATTTCCTCTGATTCACAGATATACCTTCTTTTGATCTAGCAAATTCCATCTCGATGAAGTTTTTGAGGGGTCCAAGGTCTTTAATTTCAAATTCTTTGGCTAATCTCTTCAACTTTACTAGTTCGGGTACGTCATCTCCAGTTAAAATGATATCTTCCACGTAAACAACAAGGATAGATAGTTTACTTGCCTTGGACTGCTTGTAGAATAATGCATGGTCGACGTGACTCTAACAGTATCCATAACTCTTCACAACCCTTCCTAATCTATCAAACCATGCTTTAGGGGACTGTTTAGACCACATAATGACTTCTTTAGCTTGCACACTTTATTCCGCCCATAGGTATCCTCAAATCCCGAAGGTAGGCTCATAAAGACTTCTTCTTCTAAGTCTCCATTAGGAAATGCATTTTTGACATCTAGTTGATGTAAAGTCCACTCAAAATTTACAGCCAAGGATAACAAAACCTGAATAGTATTTACCTTTGCAGCAAGAGCAGTGTCTCTTGGTAGTCAATACCATAGGTTTGAGTGAACTCCTTAGCAATCAACCTTACCTTTAACCTTTTCACATTGCCATCAGCCTTGAATTTAACAGTGAATAGCCACTTGCACCCTACCAGCTTTTTATCTTTAGGGGAATTAACAAGTTCCCAAGTTCCATTCTTCTCAAGTACATTTACCTCTTCCATAACAGCTGATCTCCAATTTGGATCTTGAAGTGCTTCTTGAATGTTCCTTGGCAAAAACAGGTTAGTGATTTTAGAGATAAAGGAGTTGTGTTTGTCTGATAGTTTTCCATAAGATAGGTACTTTGATATGAGGTGGTTGGTACAAGCCCGTTTTCCTTTCCCAAATGCTATGGGTAGGTAATTATCAGCAGAGAACTCAGTAGAAATATCACTGGTAACTTGTGGGTCAGTAGGTATAGATTGATCATTACTAGGCACAACAAGGCGTAAAGTAGCAGATGGATTACTTGAATTCGAGTTGTTCCTAGGTTCATTCTTCGAGGAGTTTAAGAGGTTGTGTAGTGTTCAGGTAGGTTGTTCTCTACTTCTGAATTGAATCTTTCTCTTAGTATAAACACGAAGCTCAGTATTTCATTCCTTGGGAATGGACAGTAATATTTCTCCGCCTGTGGTAGAATTGTGATTTCCTGGCATGGACATATTAGTAGTTTCTTTGCCTTCATTATTAGAGATTATATTGTGAGTAGTTTCTTTGCCTTCATTATCAAATATTATATTGTGATCAATAATGATTGTAAGTAGGGGGTTGGGAGTAATAGTAACATTCCAAAAATTTTCTGCTTCATTAGAGTTCTCCCCTTGAAGAAAACTTTTTTATGTTCTAGGAATGTGACATCCATGGATATAACAATTTTTTATGTGAAAGGGTTGTAGCACTTATAACCCCGTTGACTCAGAGCATACCCAATAAATACACATATTTCGGCTCTAGGATCTAGTTTGGAGTTTCCCCTAGTTAGGGTATGAACATACACAGTACACCCAAACGGGGAGAGTAGAATAAAGTTGATTTTCAGGAAAACTTTGTTCAAACACATCTAAGGGTGTAGCATAATGCAAAGCACGGTTGGGCATTCGATTGATTAAGTATGATGCAGTGAAAACAACCTCAACCCAAAGGTATTTTGGCACATTCATAGCAAACATAATGGCCCTATATATTTCTAGTAAATGTTTATTTTTCCTCTAGGCAATGCCATTTTGTTGAGGGGTGTTAACACAAGTAGATTGATGAACAATGCCTTTAAGCTTAAGAAGTCTCCAAGGACTTCATTAAAATACTCGGTACCATTGTCAGAGTGAGGTATACCAATTTGTGTGTGAAATTGAGTTTCAATCATGGTATAAAAGTTTGGAAAGATTTGAGCAACTTCAGATTTTTCACGCATCAAATAGACCTAAGATAATCGAGTATGATCATCGATAAAAATTACAAACCATTTTTTTCCAGAAAAGGTTTGAACACGGGATGGACCCCAAACATTACTATGAATTAAGAAAAACAGTTTAGAGGGTTGATATGATTTTGTAGGGTAAATAGTCTTATGACTTTTGGATAAAATGCAATATTGACAATAAAATTTTGAGCAATCTACAAGTTTAAACAAATGAGGTAATAGTATTTTAAGATATGAGAAACTAGGATGTCCTAATCTATTATGACAAAGTAAAATCTGTTCTTTAGCAGGGGTAGAACAAATACTACTTAAACGATGAGCTTCTTTATTCTTTAAGTAGTCATCAACGAAGTAGTAGAGACCATCTATTAACTTAGACAACCAATCATCCTCTTCGAAGTCTGTTCCTGGAAAATACAATACGAATTAAAAAAATATAATGGTACAATTAGAGTCACGGGCCAGTTTGCTCACAAATAGCAGATTACAAGCTAGTTTAGGAACATGAAGGACAAACTTAAGGCAGATATTAGAAGATAGAGTGATCAAACCTTTTCTAGCTATAGCAAAAATGACCCATCTGCTATACGGATTTTTTCATGGCCAGAACAAGGGTTATAAGTATCAAATAAATCAAAAGAAATGGTCATATGCTTAGATGCTCCTAAATCAATGATCCAAGGAGTAGAATTGTAGGGAAAGGAGCATGACAAGGCATTAAAATCACTACCTGTTTACGCAACGGATGCATTGGGAGCACTTGAGGACTTAGATTTGGGTTTCAGCAACTTCAGGATGTGGTTAATTTGCTCTTGAGTGAACTGTCCAGAATCTACCTCATGGGCTGATGGAGTTTTATTAAATTTTCCTTCATGAGATAACAAGTTTTCCATGGAGTTTCCAGCATGTGTCACCGGTATGACGAGCTTTATTGGCATCATCACACCAAACTCGTGCATTTATTTCTCGTGACTTCTCCTCAATCTTCTTAGCATAGCCAGCAGCATTCTCAACAACCAAGGCAAAGTTTTCAATAGTAGGTGTAGGATTTTGTTTGCCAAGCATCACAAGCAATCTACTCTCTTAATGTCAGACTTTCGTAAAGACTTCCCCAATGGATGGGAGTGGTTGTCTCCTAATAATCCTGCCTCTAATCTCATCAAACTCAGCATTAAGACCAATCAAGAACTTGAAAATTCAGTTATCTTTTATTGTTTTCTGATAATGGTTATAAGCATATAGGGATTTCCATTCATAGTCATTAAACAAATCTAAGTCCTGCCACAAACGTTTCAGAGAATTAAAAGTACTTAGTAACACTATCCTTACCTTGGTGGATCTCGCCCAATTTCAGAGTTAGTTCGTATACTTGGGACTGGTTTCCCAAATCAGAATACATCTGAATCACATTATCCCATAGCTCCTTAGTTGTGTGGTAACACATGTAGTTGGAGCTGATATCTTCTTCCATAGAATTCACCAGCCACGTCATAACCATAGAGTTTTCAACATCCCATATTCCATGTGTAGGATCATCAGTTGCTGGTTCCTTCTTGTCACCAATCAGATATCCAATCGTGCCTCTACCATGGATGTACATTCTAACTGATTGTGATCAGTGAAGAAAATTCTCTCCATTCAGTCGTTTAGTAGTGATCTGAATGGAATGAGAATCTAAGGTAGGATTATGAGGTGAAGGTGTTTGAACAGATGGGTTGGAGGATTAAGAGATGTTGGACATGGTTTACATAGATGGGTAGGATTAGAGAAATTAGGTGGCGGCAAGGGTTTAGGTCTGTAAAGTATGATTTGATACCATGCAGAAATATAAGCTGAATTGATGTGTATATTATTCCCTTCACAGTCAATACGTAGGTACAAGTACATATAGGAATACATGGAGCTATTTTGGGAAACTAACAACTTTACGTAATATTCTAATTGATCTAATTTAGCTAACTTTTAGGAGTCATTAACACCTAGTGGATATTTCCCACCAAAAACCATCTTCAAATATGGTAGAAATTGAGCTATAGGCAACCAATCCTTGCAAACGGAGATGGTAGAGTTGTGGTGTGTGATTGCAGACTTGCTGCAAGCTGTACACACCTTATAACCTCAGGAGCCAATGGAAGCCCCTTGTGGAAAATTCAAAAAGGTCATCATGAGTACCTCCAGATTTTAGAAGATCTTGAGGCTAAAGAGGTAACAGGTAATAGCCATTTTTATGAAACTCAACCCACTAATTGAGTGGCATGGGGTCGAAAAGAGAAGTGGTTGTTCCTTGCCTTTAAAAAGGGAAGGGAAAACAAGGTTGACGTTGTTGATGTTCATGAAAAATTTCATAGAAGAATATTTAAATTGGGAAGAAGGGGAACCATGATGATTATGGTGAGGGGATAGGAAATGTAGAAGTTATTCATATATAAGGTAAATCTTTGGAATAAGTGATGACCATGACAATCAACATGAACAATAACTACAGGTATCTTTGTATCCTCTTAAAGAAGCAAAACAATAATCCTACACCTAGCATATCAAAATCAACATATATTTATTTGTTAGAGTGTGAAGTCAATAACAATGAACGATTGAAGATCTATTGTCTAAATGATGACAGTAAATGGGATTATCAAAGGATTGGTCATGTTATAGTTGTCTATTTGGAGAGATATAAAGAGTTGAGTTTGCTTGTAATTGATGGAGAGAATGAGACTTTATTTTTGCATCGAATCATGCTAGAAACGTGCATAAAAAGCAAGAAGATACAATCATCTCATAGACAGATCCAAACTTTTACATGTGGGATCATATATGTAATGTCCAAAGGAACTTATGGTTTAGTACTTTGAATTGTGAGATTGTTATAGGCCCTAAAGTAAAGTTTGGTCATAGGATCCTACAAAATAATACCAAGTAGGCTGCTTCTAAGGGGTTTTTCTTCCTTTATGACCTATTTTGTTAGGTTACGAAGCAAGGTCTCATTAGAGAGAATAGTATCTGTTTTCGACAATAAGAATCATGGCTACAATTTTTGTGGGTTTGCTGCATCTCCTTGGGAGGAAATCAAATACCCCAGATAGGAAAATTGGGTTTGCCTAAATGAGCATTTTGATTGTTTTAGATATAAATAGTGTTGTTTCAACAATGTGAAGACAATTCAAAGGTGCTGAATGTGTTTTGCCCATGTACAATTGTAGATTAAAATGCAAAAGAAAACAAATACAAACTGCCTCAGCCATCTTTTGAATACATAATTCATGGGGGCGTGGAAAGCGGATGGGGCATTAGAGAGACCAAAGGGAATGACCAAGAATTTGAAGTGGCCATGATAGGTGTGAGAAGTTGTCATTTCCACATCTATCTCTCTCATTTTGACTTGATGATACCTTAAAAACAGGTCTAACTTGGAGAAGTAACAAGCTCCATGTAACTCTTCCAATAATTCTTTGACCACTGGTGTAGAAAATTTGTTTTTCAGTGCATTTAAATTTAGTGCTTGGTAGTGAACACAAAATTGCCATTAATTATCAACCTTCTTCACCAAGAGAACAAGAAAAGAGAAATGGGATTGACTAGGCCGGATAATTCCTTGTTTGAGCATCTTATCACATTGCCATTTTATTTCATTTTTCTGGATATGTGGGTAATAGTAAGGGGACGGCTATAACACTCACTCTAGAGTTATAAGATGGTCACAAATTTTGGATGGAGGTAGACCTTGTGGCGTGTTAAATATGAGTTGGAAGGCATTAGGACTCTTTGGAGTTCTATCTCCTTGATTCTAAGGAAGAAGTGGATAAGGAAGCAATTTTGTTGGTGGAGTCGTCCTCTATGCCATTCAACTACACTTCTTGATTATCTCATTTAAATCTCATCTCAAAATCCCAAAAACTAAAGCATTCTTAACCAATTAATTCCCAAAATAGCACCATATCCACAAAGAGGTAACATGTATAAATTCAAACAAAAAAGTTGAGTCCCTAACCATACAGGCAGCAAATGGCATATGCCAATACAACATAGCTTCTCTCCATTAGCGACCATAACCTGCAATTCAACCTTAGTTCCATGGGAATTTTTAGCTGTTCCATCAATGCTGCATCCACAAAATTGTGAGTGCTCCTTAAGTAGATTAAAATTAGTAAAGGCTTACCATTGAGAAACCCCTCCACTTGCATGGTTTGAGATTTGTGCACTCTTGTTATAACATGCAACCATATTATTGTTCTTCTTCCTCTTCTCCTAACTCCTCTTCTTCATCAATACCTTCCAATCAAGACAACTTTTTACATTGATATCCTGGTTTGCATTGCTCATCATAATTGAAACACAATCCCTTGGCATGCCTTTCTTCTGTTTCCTAGTTTAGCCTTTTAACAAAAGTTCACTTTTCCCCCTTATGACAGCCTTCCGTACAGATTCAACTCTCTTGTAGGTTGCTCCTCCTTTCATATTGCGTAGCCAAACTCATTGCACTAGTACGGTCTTAAGGATTATGTAGCTCCACTAATCAAAATTTTGACTTGTTATTGAGACAAAGTGCTAGCCTAGGCTGCTAGTTGCTCAAATCAACTTTGGTATTCATCAATAATACCAGTTTGTCAAAGTTTAGAAAGTTCTTCGAGTTTGTTGTTGCAAATGGGAGGGCCAAATCGCAAATTACGATTGGTTTTGAAATTCTCCCATGTCATGAGAGGTTGGTCTCTCTCTAGCTTGATAATGCAAACACGTTTCCTTTATGTGTCTCAGTTTCTTGTATTGGGTACACCAGAGATTGTCCTTATTCTCCTTCTCCTAGTTTTCTCTACGCGAATGTTTAGATAGATCACTATTTCCTTTCTTCTGATAATCTGTTTTTGCTAATAAGGCTGACCCATCCATAGTTTGTGGTTCAAGCATAACACTCCTTCGGCTTTCTTCTTCTTGAATCAATGAAATTGTTTCTTCTATAGACGGTGTGTCCTTTTTGCCAAGGTTTTGGATCCTAACTTGAACAATTCAGGATTCAATCCAGCCAAAAAATCATAGACACGGTCTTTTTCAAGGAAGTTTTCAGGACAGCAGTATCTTTAGGGCATTCCATGACAAAAACTCTTAATGATCGAGTTCTTGCCACAAATTGTACAGCAGGTTTGCATATTCTGTGATAGGTTTGTCTCCTTGCTTAGTAGTAGCAGTTTTGACCTTAGTATCACGAGCCTTTGAGTATGTATGATGAATGTAGTCCTAAATCTCCTTTGTAGTGACAAAAACATGCATGTGTCATTGATCATGGGATTCATGAATTCCTATAGCCAGGACATTATCATGGAATCCTCCTCATCCCATGCTTCAAACATTGGGTTATCCTTTGTTGATCCCGTTCCAAAAAGGTGTCTAAGCCTCTCTTTTCCCTTGAGGTATGTGTTGACAAATTGAGACGATTTGATGTTGTTCTTCACATTAAGACTATAGGAAGCCTGGATATTTTGCAAATCTCTAATCTTCTGAATAGAATATAATTCTTCTTAAGGGTTAGATTTGTTGGAGACAGAAGTTTGGGAGGTTGACCTGATGAAGAAGAAAAAAACTGCAGCAATTAAGGCTACCTGAACAAGAAGACAAGGAGGAATGCTATGATGAAGGCTAGAACACTCAATGAAAGAAGCAAAAATTTCGATCATGCAGCAATGAAGGTTGCTCAAAATACAAATCCCAAAAAAAGAAACCTTAGGGCTCTAATACTATATTAAATTTGCAATGGGCTTACGGGCCCTCATGAGTAGGAAAGTTAGACCACATACAAGCTCAAGTGAGGTTCCATCCGAAAACCAATTGGCAATAGGTAGAGTGGCTCACTAGGCTTATATAGTATTCTTTCCCCTCTTTCTTCGAACTAGGACACTTACATGTGGGTATTCTCAACACTCCCCCTCACTTGTTAGTTCTTTTTTTACTTAGGCAATCTAGAGAGGTATGTAAACAATCCTTATTAGGGCTAGACTTTTGGATGAGGTCAAATAGGCCTCCCTTTTCCCTTGAGGTATGTGTGGACAAATTGAGACGATTTGAGGTAGTTCTTCCCATTAAGACTATAGGAAGCCTGGATATTTTGCAAATCTCTAATCTTCTGAATAGAATATAATTCTTCTTAAGGGTTAGATTTGTTGGAGACAGAAGTTTGGGAGGTTGACATGATGAATAAGAAAAAAACTGCAGCAATTAAGGCTACCTGAACAAGAAGACAAGGGGGAATGCTACAATGAAGGCTAGAACACTCAAGAAAAGAACCAAAAATTTCGATCATGTGGCAATGAAGGTTGCTCAAAATACAAATCCCAAAAAAAGAAACCTTAGGGCTCTGATACTATATTAAATTTGCAATGGGCTTATGGTCCCTCATGAGTAGGAAAGTTCGACCACATATAAGCTCAAGTGAGGTTCCATCCTAAAACCAATTGGCAATAGGTGGAGTAGCCCACTAGGCTTATGTAGTAGTTTTCTTTCCCTCTTTCTTCGAACTAGGACACTCACATGTGGGTATTCTCAACACTCCCCCTCACTTGTTAGTTCCTTTTTTACTTAGGCAATCTAGAGATTTGTAAACAATCCTTATCAGGGCTAGACTTCTGGTTGAGCTCAAATAGGCCTGCCTTTTCCCTTGAGGTATGTGTGGACAAATTGAGACGATTTGAGTTAGTTCTTCCCATTAAGAATATAGGAAGCCTGAATATTTTGCAAATCTCTAATCTTCTGAATAGAATATAATTCTTTTGAAGGGTTAGATTTGTTGGAGACAGAAGTTTGGGAGGTTGACAGGATGAAGAAGATCAAAACTGCAGCAATTAAGGCTACCTGAACAAGAAAAGGAGTAATGCTACGATGAAGGCTAGAACACTCAAGAAAAGAACCAAAAATTTCGATCATGCAGCAATGAAGGCCTCAAAATACAAATCCCAAAAAAGGAAACCTTAGGGCTCTGATACTATATTAAATTTGCAGTGGGCTTACGGGCCCTCATGAGTAGGAAAGTTAGACCACATACAAGCTCAAGTGAGGTTCCATCCTAAAACCAATTGGCAATAGGTGGAGTAGCCCACTAGGCTTATATAGTAGTCTTCTTTCCCCTCTTTCTTCGAACTAGGACACTCACATGTGGGTATTCTCAACACCCCCCCCTCACTTGTTAGTTCTTTTTTACTTGGGCAATCTAGAGAGGTATGTAAACAATCCTTATTAGGGGCTAGACTTCTGGTTGAGGTCTTTGGGGGCAAACGATACTATTGGGTTACTTGTTCCGTGCAGACTTCAAATCTTTCTCCAGTTGCTTAAATAATGGGCCCCCTTCTGGGGCAAGGAGTAGGCCAAGAACTTCATTGGCTCTGATATCACGTGGAAAAGAATTTTCGTGTATTCTTATATCTTGAATAGATGGTATACAATATTATATAGGAAATTACAAGAGAGAAAATAGGAAACTAAATCTGGAAGCCTATCTAACTCTGTCTAACTGAATCCCTTGATTTAAAGGATTTCAAACTTATTCTTCTAATCTATTTACAACTCATCTATATCTCAACAATAAGGATATGGAGAAAAGATTTGAAGGATAGTTAAGAGATTTATGATGGAGGGAAGTTCATTTCCAACAGCTTGTGATAAAAGAGGTCTATCAAAAATTTGAATATGAGTCATAATTTTTTGCATATTTGTAATGTTTATAGTTGTCGTAGCGTATATACAAAATTCTAGTACGTATGAATGGAAACTAATGATTCTAATATAATATCTAATCCCATAATTTATGAGAGACTCTCTAATTCCATGATTTATGGGATATTCTAATTAATATGAAATTTAATCAAATACATCCAATCAATCAATAAATATACATGATTTCATCACACTTCCCTTCCAGCTAGTGAGTAAGTATTTTCCATTCCTAACTTAGATGCAATCGTCTGAAAAATTGAGTTGCTTAAACTCTTGGTGAGAATGTTAGTCAACTAACGATGAATAGATACGTAAGATGTACAAATTAATCCACTTTCTAACTTTTCCTTGGTAAAGTGTCCATTGATTTCAATGTAATTCGTTCAATCATGTTGAATTGGGTTGTGAGTTATGTTGATTGCATGTTTATTGTTGCAGTATAGTCTTATAGGGTCATCCCATCATTCTACTTAATCTTTAAATCTTCAAGAATAATCTTCAAGAATAATCTTCAACCAGAGAAGTTCACACACACTTTGAGCCATCTTTCGAAACTCAGTGATTTAGGATAGATAGAAGAATTATTACTTAGTAGTTAAAAATCACAGAATTATGAAATATGACTGATATTAGGCTGCTGCAATATCAAGTTTCAAGGTTGGATTTTTGCTAAGAATGTAGAATTTCAGATTTTGTATGGCTAGAATTTTAAGGTTTGATTGCTGGAAATTTAGGTTTAGGATTTCTGGTTTAATATGGCTGAAATATAGGTTTGAGATGGCTAGAAAGTAGGTTTAAGAGGGTTGGAATTTGGGTTAGGGTTGCTGGAATTTAGTGAAGAACACAAAGAATGGATATTAGGAAACTAGGAATCACCCCTAGGGTCCAAGAATCACTCTTAGAAGAAAACATCATACCTTATAGTTGAAAACTCAAAGTTATAGAAAAATTCCAGATTCCTTAGTATTAATGAAAGGCTTACACATATATATATATATTCTTAGAACTCTTATTCTAGTAGGAAAAAGATTTCTAATTTAAATCCTATTATAATAGAAATTTTATAAGTCCTATACAACTAGGATAGCAGATTTAAATAAGAATAACATAATACTACTACTTTCTATCTAATTAGGAATCCTAATTCAGCCTTTATCTTTGATGTCAATTCAATTCTCAATCTTCATCCCACCAAATTAAAGCTCGTGATTGATTAATCTTTTCTCTTTTATTTCTTTTATAGACTTTTAAGTTCTTTTGTATCAATTCTCCCCGGCTTGTTTGAAGTTGTCCTCGATGTAGAATGTGATAAATACTAATCATATGATCAAAGAATTTTCTGAGCTTTATATTGCCATATTTGGATCATTTGAAACCGGCTGTGTTGTCTCTCCAATCAAATACCCGAGTTTTTCTCTACAGTCAATGGCCAACTTTATTGTTTGGGGCCATTCTAGGTAATTCTGACTGTTAAACCTATGATTTGTCAATTGAAAAGGCAAAATTGAGCCAAGAAGATCACAGTTATGTTGTACATTGCTTGTCATAACACCACGATTAGCCACACTTGAACTACCGAAATCATTGTTAGAGGATGAGGAGTTTCTCAGTTGGCCAGTCCTCGCTAAGCGATAGTCCATTTAGCACTGATTTGAACAAAGAAAGGAAAACATATTGTAGAAGAGTCGTGGCTGTAATACCATGAAGGAAGAAGACAAAGTAATTCTTCCTTGATTTTTCTGTGAATAGTACATGGAATATATAGGACAATAAAACCGTAGTTACCTCCTTAAATTAAGAATCCATTTATTCTCTAAGTAATAAAATCTCAACTAATTATCTATAGAGAATCAACTAATTATCACTAGAGATAATTAGCTGATTATTTCCATAATATTAAGTTGATTATTTCCATAATATCAACAGAACTGATAGGAATAATTTTTAAGTGGTGTACAAGATTTTTTAAAACTGGAAAGTGATTCAAGTCATCTCATAGATTTAGGATATTCTCTGACAAAGAGACAAGTTTGGTTTTCTGATGCTACTGATACAAAATACTTAGCAGACTCCTAAGTGGTGCAATAATATACTATTCATAGAAAAGCATGGCATCATACATATGTTACCACTGAATTGTTGTACTAGAATATACTAGTTGAGTAGGATGTTCTTGCAATTCTTTGCTTGGATTCCTTGGCCAAATTTAGTGCACTATGAATGTACTTCTTGCTTTAAAGAGGCCTACAATTTCATGAGTGTTTACTTATTTTGTTATTTGCTATATCAATCTTACTTATACTCTGTAATTGTTAGGTGCTGCATAATCTTCTTGGTTTATTTGGATTACTTCTTGCAGGATGTTGGTGAAATATGCAAGCAATTACCAACTCTTTCAGCCCTTAATTTGTCTAAAAATTTAATTGGAGGGGACATTTCTGGGCTACCTGAACTGAAAAACATTCGAATACTAGTTTTAAATAATTCTGGTGTAGATTGGACACAGGTAGTTATTTTCTGTTGTGTTAATTATAATTTGCAAATTCGAAAGTCAGAAGCATTTTTTGAAATTTCAGGTTGAACACCTTCAACAGTTGTTGCCAGTAATTGAGGAGCTACATCTGATGGGAAATGGCATAAGTACTATAAATGTAACTTACATGTTTCTGTATATTTCTTGGAACTTTTTATGAATGCATTATAACTACAGCTACATGTCTCCATGAATTCTTATTATACTGTTACAGGAATTATATGTATGCTATAAGTGCAGCATAATAAACACACATGCTATTTTTGTTTAACACTTGGGGGAAAATTGCCATAGATGATTCATTTTAATCAAAGAAGGAAATAATAAGGTAATTAGAGTATTGAGTTGGTTCTCAACCTTTTCTGTATCATATAGGTAATACAAAAATGTCTTGTATTTTCACAAGGAAGAGTTTTAGTATTGTTAAACGTCTTCAAGATCATAAAACGTTTAGTAATTAGTAAAAGAATATTATCATGTTTTTGATATGGGAAAATTTTATGCATCCTATAATTAAGTAGTTTAGTTACTATTTAAGAATATTGTATTATCTTATTTAATGCGGTACTGTTCTGTTATAAATACAAGTGTTAATGAATATTATCCTTGAGAAGCTTTATTATCTTTGTGTTTGTGGACTGGGCTTTGTGAGAAAAGTTTACTCATGACGCAAGAAAAGTGACTGATAGGCCAACTATTAACATTGCTTTAATTTTGTTTTATTTGATTTTCTTTCGTATTTTAGGGTTTTTACAAATTATGTTTCCTATTTTTGTTGGGATTCTATTTTTAGAATTTATACCTAATTAAGAGTCTTAATTAGGGTTGTTAATTTATTCGTAAGACTATTTAAAGGCTGGTATGGTTAACAACGAGGCAAGTGGACTTTTATTAAGAAAAACGCAGCCGCTAGATTAGAAAAACATCAACAGCTAGGTCTCTTCCTTGTGTCAACATAGGTTCTTCAGAAAAAAAGGGGAGAACACCACTAGGGAAAAAGAGGTGGCTTTTCTCATGTCTCAACCTATGACTAGATCCTACGTTAAGAGTGCATAACTTGGTTTTAGAGCCACCTGTCATGGGTGACTCGATCAAATTGGAGGCTTTTATGCAAACTATAGCCGTGAGGCAGCATGCACTAGAAGAACAGAGAAAAGATTGGGGAAGGCTTGAAGAAGGGACAATGCTGGTGGTTCTAGTAGTGACAACTGAGGGAGTTGAAATTGTTTAGAAGAGAGAACAAATGGGTAGGTCAAGGGTCAATTGGTACCGTGCTACTATAATCTTGAATTTTTGACCTATGATTGGTTGGAAGACCCCATGATATGGTTAAGTAGGTGCGAATAATTTTTGGGAATAAAAAAATCCAAGAGGGAGAAAAGATGGGATTGTCAACATTCCACTTGATGGGGGAAGCGCAGTTGTGGTTTTATCAGTTAGAGCAGGAGGAGTTGGAATTGGAGTGGGAAGGATTTAAAGAACATTGTCTCGTAATGTTTAGACCACCTATGAGCAATAATCTTTTAGGGTAGTTGGCAAATTTTAAGCAAACAGGAACTTTAGAAGATTACTAGAGATAGTTTCAGTCCTTGTTAGCAAGGAATACAGAATTGAACCCCCATCAAAAGGTGAATTTATTTATGGCAAGATTGGTGGAGAGCCTTCAGATCGAGGTAGAGATGTAACAGCTTGGTAATTTGGGAGTGGCAACGAATATGACACTGGTTTTAGAGAGGAAACAACCGCGTATATTACAAAGCAAATTTAAATTTTTGGCTTGGTGGACAACCCCTAAATCGGTTGCAACCAGCACTGCCTCTGTTGGGAATCGAAGCATCAAAGGAGTGAGGGGAGGAGTGAAACTAACAGGGTCAACTGCTAGCAGTTTAGGTAGCACTCTAGCCTCATTTTTCAATAGGCTTTCAAGGGTTAAGATGGCATAAAGAAGGGTTAAAGGGTTGTGTTTTAATTGCGATGAATCTTACTCAAAGGGGCACAAGTGCAAGAGGCTTTTTTGGATTGAAATGTCAGACTTAGATAATGAGCAGGTGGAAGAGGTGCTAGGTGACTCAAAAATTTTGTTACATTCTGTAAGTGGGATCCGAAGATCACAAATGATGCAATTGTAAGCTCAACTGCAGGTGACAGTATTTGCAAGGTGGTAACTTTACAAGTTGATTCTGATTCTTTTACCACTGGCCTTTATTTTATTCCCTTGTGTGGTTTTGATGTTATTTTAGGAGTTAAATGGCTGCATACGTTGGGCCCTATATTTTGTGACTTTGCATCTCTAATAATGATTTTTGAGTTGAATGGGAAGGTGTAGTGGAAGGGGCAAGTTCTAAGTGTTGAACTGAGAGTAGTAATAATAAAGGGACAACATTTGACTTCCATCGCTATAGAAAAATTGCTGGCAGAATTTTCATATTTGTTTTCTGAACCTTCATGGTTACCATCGAGTCAAAGTTGTGATCACATAATTCCTTTAATGCCGGGATCTAAACTGGTGGTGCGACCTTACTGTTGTCCTCACCTTCAAAAGGATGAGATAGAGAAGCAATGTGAGGCTATGCTACAATAAGGAATAATAATTCCAAGTTGATCTCCCTTTTCTTTGCCGGTAATACTAGTGAGAAAACATGATGGGGCATGGAGGTTATGTGGACTGTAGGGAGCTTAACAATCATACAGTAAAGGATAAGTTTCCGATCCCAATAGTGGATGAGTTGTTGAATGAGCTGTATGGAGCACGATATTTAACAAAGCTAGACCTTCGTTTCGGATACCATAAAATTAGAATGGATTGTCGAGATATAGAGAAGACAGCTTTCAGGACGCACCATGGGTATTTCGAATTCTTGGTAATGCCCTCTGGGTTGACCAATACTCCCTCTACTTTACAAAGTTTGATGAATGAGGTGTTTAAGCTTTATTTGCGTTAGTTTGTGCTAGTCTTCTTTGATGACATTTTAAGATATAGTAAGACTTGGATTGAGCATATTAAGCACATGCGTTTAGTGTTTGAATTGTTGCAAGCTCACTATCTTTTTCTTAAGAAATCAAATTGCACATTTGGGAAGAATCAAGTGGCATACTTGGGTCATGTTATACATGGTGAAGGAGTGAAAGCAGATATAAGTAAGATTAAGGCGATAGTAGAGTGGCTAATACCACAATCAACCAAGGCTCTCAAGGGCTTCTTGGGGTTAGCAGGGTACTATAGGAAATATATAAAAAATTATGGGCAAATGGGAGCACCTTTGACTAGCTTGTTGAAGAAGAATGCTTACCAATGGGGAAATTAGGCCTACTCGGCCTTCTCTAACTTCAAGAGGGCTGTTTCTAAAGCCCCTGTTCTAAGGTTGCCTAATTTTGAGGAAGAGTTTGGAGTGGAGTTTGATCCTTCTGGTAGTAGTATTGGGGTGGTCCTACAATAACAAAGCCATCCAATTGCATTTTTTAGCAGAAATTAGTAGATCGCAATTAGGAGCTCCCAACATAGAAAAGGGAGCTTATCGGTCTTGCCAAAGTCGTGACCTACTGGAGACTATATCTTTGGGGGAGGCATTTCCTCATCAGGATCGATCATTATAGCCTAAAATTATCGTTAGAACAAAGGTTAATCACTTCACCTCAACTTTAGATTAGTAAACTAACGGGTTTTGATTTCACGTTGCAATACAAAGCAGGGCGACTCAGCTGAGTTGCTGACTCACTTTCCCAACGTGATGTGGAGGATGGCCAGCTCTTTGCTCTTTCTAAGTCACCGGCTAACATTTTTGATGCCCCTCGACAAGAAATGGAAGCCTTGAATGGCTTGAAATAGCGGCGGGACAACATAGAGAAGGGGGAAGTAGAAGTTGCTTGGGAAGTGAGGGATGGCTCGATCTTTTTCAAGGGGAAGGTCTATTTGCTGTGACTCCCCTAGTGCAAAACATCCTCTCAGGCATTCATAACATGACCCACGAAGGGTTCCATAAGACTTTGCAAAGGGTGCATCGAAATTTCTTTTGGGAATGAATGAAATTAGTAATAGCTGACTTTGTGCAGAGTTGCCTAGTTTGTCAATGCAACAAGTGGGAAAACCGACACCCTGCAGGGCTTCTACAAGCTCTTTCAGTTCCCCAACAAGTATGGTTGATATTTTGATAGATTTTATAGAAGCATTACCAAGGTCCATGGGAAGTCAGTTTTGACGGTGGTTATAGACAGATTTTCCAAATATGCGTTTGTTCCACTTGCTTATCCTTTCATTGCTATATTTGTGGCTCATGTATTTTTTGTAGAAGTCTTTGATTCTGATTGAGACAGCTTTTACAAGTCTCTTTTGGAAGGAATTATTTTGTTTGTCAGGAACAAAGAGGAGAACATGGCCAGAAAAAAGAGGTGACTCTCCCCATGTCTCGACCCGTGACTAGATCCTATGCTAGCGTACATAACACAATATTAAACCAATGTCATACATTCTTTTGTCTTCTCTTTCTTCTTTATCTCCACTTTCATATAACACTGGAACTAATTTAAGTTTTGATTTTGGGAACCTATGCTCTTTAGAGCCCAACTTCTCGATCTTGCAAACTAAATCTCTAATCTTTGTTTCTCCTTGTTTCAAAGCCTTTATTCACCTTGCTCTCTATCCTTTTGTTCTCTCCTTATGGTAGCCCATTGAAAGCTTTGTTAAACCTATTTTGTCTTTCCTTCAAGTGG
Source organism: Erythroxylum echinodendron (assembly GCA_027575705.1). Classification (NCBI taxonomy): domain Eukaryota; kingdom Viridiplantae; phylum Streptophyta; class Magnoliopsida; order Malpighiales; family Erythroxylaceae; genus Erythroxylum; species Erythroxylum echinodendron. The sequence goes on from JANZXR010117670.1 coordinate 31,358, forward strand.
CCCATTGACACTACAATTGATCTTTATTGTCTTTTCTTTTGGCGTCTCATTTTAGTTCTCATGTTTTTGAAAACTATCATTTACCTCCTATGGTATTGTTTAGCTATGATGCCCATAGTCTTATTCCATTATATTTTTATCTATTTTTTGATAAATGACAAAGTATTGGAATTCATAAGTTTTAATACAATGTCGTTTTGGACATACGAATGAGGGGAAACTATTGGAATATGACAGAAGAATAGTTAAAAGATACTATAGGGAGATCAATGATAGTTTTCAAAGTATAAATATTGAAAAGAGAAAGGTCAAAGTAGTGAGGGATCTTGTATTATTAACCCTTATTTTAAATTTTATCTGTTTGCAAGAATTTTCTTTTGCAAATTCAAAATTCATACACGAAGTGCGTATGAAAAGCACCTACTTTCCAACTTGAGGAGGAGTGTTAAAGATTATAAAGATTTAGTATTTAGTATAAAAATATTTTCTAGATCCAAAATAAAATTTTTTGTATATCCAATAATAAAATTGATTCAAACGAACTTAAAGTCTATAAAAGAAATAAAAGAGAAAAGATTAGTCAACCACAAGTTTTAATTTGGTAGGATGAGGATTGAGAATTGATTTGATATCAATGACAAGGGCTGAAATTTAGATTGCACTAGGATTCTCTATTAGATCAGAAGTAGTAGTAAGTGAAATATGTTATTATATTTTAGATATGTGATCCTAGTTATTTAAGACTTACAGAATTTTTTTAAAAATAGGATTTAAATTTGTTAGAAACCTTTTCCTACTAAAATAAAGTTTCTTAAAACTTCTCTATAAATATGTGTATATTCAGCCCTTTGATAACAAACATTCTGAAATTTTTCTACAAGCTTGAGTTTTCAACTGGAAGGTGTGATCCTTTGTGATCCTTTCTTCTAAGATTGATTCTTAAACCCTATGAGTGATTCCTAGTTTCCTACCTTCTATTCTTTATATTCATCACAAAACTTAAAATCCTAACTTCCAGCATATTAAACCCTAAAATACTAGCCTAATATTAGCTATATTTCTAATTTTTGAGTTTTAGCTACTAGTTTAATAATTCTTATATTTTTCCTACATCAATTGGTATTAGAGTTTTGGTTCATGATGGTGACACGTAGCGGTAGGGTATATAGAGGAATTGCAATGACTAGGAGTGATATGAAATACTTCTAGGTGTTATAGAAAGATTGAACCTTAATATCCCTCGATCATAAGGTGCTCCAAGAACTAATCCAAAAAGCAATATTAAATAACAAACTACTCCTTGATGGTGAGGGTGGAGAAAGTGAAATTCGAGGCGAAGAGGTTGACTCTAATCAACAACGAATGGGGTTAGGAAATCAACTATTGCTGAGAGATCCAAGACAAAGAAACTAACCAGTAGCACATGGAGAGTGCATACGAGCCTTTAGAGGTCGCGATAGAGTTGAAACACATAATAAACTCGATGACATTACTAAGAAAGCCCCTAATTTTGCAGGAATGATGGATCCATACCTTTTCTTAGATTGAACAGTAGCAATGGAAGATTTCTTTGACTAGTACCACATGTCATCAGACTGAAAAGCTTGATTCACAAAGATGAAGCTAGTTGGACATGCTAAAATCTGGTGGTGATCAGTTGAGGATAGAAACAGGCCAGCCATTAATTGTTGATTGCGAAGCGATAAAGTTTATGTTATCGGAAAAATACTTTCCATTTCATTATCAAGAAAATCTCCAAGATCAATTCTCAACCTTTACCAGCTGAGCTATCTCGACCATTTCCAATGTATCATCTTCCTTATTTGAATAATTTACATGTTAATAATTTACTAAAGGTCTTGGGTCTATGTCAATAAAAAAAAATCATAAAGTATTCTAAAATCCTATCCAAGACTTGGAATTTTTTTTTTAAATAGGACTTCGTAAGTTTCAGTCCGAGTAACGTTTGAACCTCGCCCTTAACTTTAAGGTTAAGATATCTTATCTGAATATAGAAATTTTGATAGAGCACAACATGGGTTGTCCAGAATAAAACTGGAATTAAAAAAGGGGGTCTAGACTATATATAAATGACTATAGTTATATTTGCGTAATATTTGTATTTGCATATGGTTCAGAGGCGTTATGATATGGACATCCTGCTTTTCTATGTTCTATAGACTTGTATGTAACTATTGAGAGTTGATATTCTACCTAATGTGATTATTCCGCCAACAAGTATTTATTTATTGTTTCTCGGAATCAAAGCAAAAACCCAACGAATGGGTTTTGAAGGTGATATAAGAGTAAATTGTAGAAAGAATCATGCAAATCTTTGACCAATCGGGTAGATCAAGAAAACAGCAGTAGCAGCTGCAACAGGAGCTGAATATGCAACAGCAATCCAAGGGCGCATACCCAGACGGAAACTCAGTTCCCACTCACGACCCATGTAACAAGCTACACTAAGTAAGAAGTGTAAAACAATTAGTTCATAAGGGATTGCGGCAATTTTAGTTAATTTTATAAGGATGTTTTTTTGTAGTTTAAACTCTTCTACAAAGAAACTCCCCTATAAATATAAATTTTAAATAAAAAATTCTCTGAATTCTAATTTCAGTACTACAAGGAATTTATAGAAAGATTTTATTGTATTAATCGTTATGATTTGGCAACCCAATTCGGTATTGATCGCCACATACCATATAAAAAATGCTCAATACCCAAGTTGGCCTTGCAAAGGTGATCATGACCAAGCGCTTTTTGGGCCGTCTTATACCTTTTGATTGGCTTTTATCTCCATGCGTGCTCCTCCGGAAGCACACACTAGAATAAGAGGTAAAAATTGATTGGTAGCATACTCGATCAAACGAGTGATTTTCTCGCCTACTACAGATCCCATACTACCCCCTATAAACTTAAAATCCATAACCCCAATTGCGACCGGGAGCCTGGATAGTTTATTGGTCTAAATAAACCAACCATAAATTATTCTAATTGATAATATTATATTAATTTGGATACCCGAACGACTCGACTTTTATTAATATTAAAAATGAATTTAGAAAATTCTTTTGTATTTCTAGAACCCATTTTGGACGCACTACTTATACTGGAAATTATGATCAAGGATTATTCTATCAAACCTTGTACTAGAACTTATGCTTGATAGAAATATTATATCGTATAGAGTCAACAAATAAGGTGAGTTCATTAAAAATTCGCAGACGAAAAAATGGAAAAAATCTAAGGGCCAGATTGTATTATTTATCTTGATATTTTTGTATCATAGATAGGATCAAAATTTATCAGTTGTTCTCGGACCAATGCTACGAGCGTCTGGGGGGCAGTGGGATCTTTGTAAAGTTGATCATTATGAGTGTTACGACGAATTTGATTGGAAAATCCAGTGGCAAAAAGAAGGCGATTCATTAGCTCGTTATTTAGTCCGAATCGGTGAAATGACAGAATCAATTAAAATTATTCAACAGGCTCTGGAAAGAATTTCAGGGGGGCCCATTTAAAATTTATATTTATAGGAGAGTTTCTTTGTAGAAGAGTTTAAACTACAAAAAACATCCTTATAAAATTAACTAAAATTGCCGCAATAATAAGGTCATAATAAGGATTGTTATCTTAAGGGTTTTTATAGGAAACATTCAAATCCTTATTTACTTATTTAAATTTAAGGAAAGGAATTTTTTTATTAATTTGTACATTTCTTAATAATTTGTATATTTACTAAAAAGTATTCCATTGAATTGACTCTTTCAAGTTCGATGATTGACTAAAAATAGCTTATTATAATTTCGAGCAAGCCGCTATGGTGAAATCGGTAGACACGCTGCTCTTTATTTCTTTTTTTTTGGTTCTATTTATATCAATCGTTAGAACGTAAAGATAATAAGTCAACTAAGGGTACACTATTTTTCGTCTACAAATATCCAAATTTTTATGCCTAATACCCCATAGTTGAGTTTTATACCACATAAAATATTTTGAAAAAAAGAGATAAAATGGGTTTTAGAAATACAAAAGAATTTTCTAAATTCATTTTTAATATTAATAAAAGTCGAGTCGTTCGGTTTATGTCTCAGCGAAAGTCCGATTGTTGTGAATAACGTATCAAAGTAACGTCGTTTGTTTGATCAGAATTAGAAGCATCTTTGGCATTTTGATAAGTATCGATCTCTTGTTGATTATCAGTAAAAATAATTACAACTTTGCCTTTTCGTGAACGAATTTCAGGATTTGCTGCTATGTTTGCTTCATTTTCTCTTTCTAGCTGTTCAAAATCGTCGATTAATTTGTATGACCATCGAGGAATTTGAAAGAAAGAGGTGTTTCCACGACTCTACCACCCAGTGAATTCTGTTTCACTTAATCCCTCTATTTCATGTCCACATATCTTTCAGGCTAAGGAATGGAAAACCTTTCTCCTATTACATGAATCCAATTTTCATTTTGAATTTCTGAATCTATTCTCTCTTTGTTATTTGTGAGTCATCGGTTAGCCCTTGAATTTAGAAGCAGAACCCCGCATTTCTTTTAGAAAATCTTCTAATTGTTCCAGAGCAACTAGAAAGAGATTCTTTAACCAGAAAGAATTCATTTTAGAATAGACTAGAAACGCTTATGTCAATGACGCCAAAGGGGATATTAAATGAATGGAATTGGGCTATGGATGGAATATAATGAAATAGAGCCACTTTGAGGTTCCCTAT
>JANZXR010118182.1:0-36056 GCA_027575705.1 Erythroxylum echinodendron
TGGAGTAATGAAAAGAGAAATTTGGTTTTAAAAATCTTGCAATTTACAGTTACTGGTTTTATTTATTTAAATGTATGCGATGCCATGTGGAGTTTGTAGAGATTGCACGTAACGCTTCATTATCTTAGGTTATGTGTCGGAATGACCTACGGGCGTCCCGGTATGTACTCTAGGGTAATGGGGTGTTACATACTGTCCTTCCTGACAGATGGCTTAATTATTTTGAGCAAGTTGATCAATTTGGGAATCGTGGTGGATATCTGGTTCATCCTATAGTTAAGCATAAATTTCGAATAACTATCAGACAAACCAGTCAAATTTGAGTCTACATTTAATTCATGATCCATCAAGAAATCCAAGTACTCCAACCTCTCAATATAGCCATTCATCTTTAGTGCATATTGTACTAGAGATGTCCTGTCACGACCAAGAACTATATTGGGCACATGACAACCACCAAATACCCGAGCTAAGGATACATCCCGGTACTATATAACTCGACTATACAAGAATCACTGTACATTTGTTTAAGAAAAAATAAATGAATAAATAAATAAATAATCGGGTAACACAACGACTGTGTTTTGAAAATCAGAAAACTTAATTGCAACACCTTTAGATCAATTTGAAACGCACTTCTATATTCGCATTAAAACTTAACCATATCTTCTAGACTTTTAAGTCTACTCAAGAGCAATCTCAGCAACAATACAAAAGTTTCATACATAAGGTAATTTACAAACCACAAGACAGTCAAGCGTTAATTTACACAATCATCAAACATGTCTACATACTCATGAGCCACTAAACAACAAAAGAACAAAACAGATACTACCTACTTATGGTAATTCCCTAAAAATGTCAAAAGACCCCACAATCCACTCAGAGCATCAAGTTCACCAAATTAACCTGCATGGTTAGAATGTAAAAAGGGTGAGTACGCTATGTACCCAGTGAGAAGGAAAGAAATATATCACAAACAGAACCCAGTACACACCAAGACAGTCAAGATAACCTAAGGACGGGTTTTTCACACATTTAGTTTGCACACAACCCCTCATAAAATGAAGATACATGAAACAGAAACACATAGGCCTAACCTATAAATCAATACATACCGGTTAGGAACCACATAGACCTAACCTATTAATCACTTGTCTTGGTGAATGTAGGTTTCAGTTCTAATATACAAGAGCCAAAAAAACAATTGCGTGTATAGATCAAATCTCATCGGGAAGCCAAATCTCAGAATAGGCCACAATAGTTATGTATGTCGCCACTAGTTTGCCAAACTAGTGTGAACACCCACTGATTCCCAGTGTTGGCTCGGCTTTCATCTGGGGTGAGTCCAAACTATGGTCGACAAGAGCATCATAACATTAGGTATTGACCTCGTCGGTGACCAAACCTCTAAGTGTGCAATCACCTGCAAGTCTCGTAGAATGGTATTGGTACGGGGACTTGACTTTTATGTACTAGTGTAAAAGTTACAGGGGTCGCTTAATTTGTCATGCCTAGCACACAAATGGCCAATTATTATCTCACCAATCACAAAAATCGTATGCAAATATTAGGTACTAAAATCAAGTAAGGCACTTTATTATGGCTCTAAGCCAAAAGAGAACATATACACATAGCATACATGACTTAGTTATACATATGTAAGTTTCATCACAGTTACATTTTGAGTGCAAAGTTGTTCATTTGAGGTTCAATTCTACTACCCATCATCTAAGTTCAAAATTCACATATAAGTCATTATGCATGTCTTTGGTTGTCCTAATCCCATTTAAGAGATATGGTTTCCCCAAATCACCTCAAAATAATATGCTCCCTTAACTTTAACAATCCTTGTTAAGAGTTCCTTGATCAATAGCTCCCGAGCCTTTATACATACAATATATCATCTATTACTACTCAAACATGTATCTCATGTATAGACCACCACAAAAGTGTATAAAACACAAACTTTTGCATTTTCCAAGGCATTTAATGCCTTTGATCCAATACTTACACATTTCAAAGAATAATTACGCACATTTGTATCAAAACATATTAGGCCACTACTCATCATTCGGAGCAAAAATTCAAGTTTACTCTAAGTATACATGAAAGCCTCTTTTCAATGCAAACCATTAAAATCCTTAAATCCTAAGCCAAGTTCACTTAGGCATTTTATCAAACACCTAATGTGCATTACTTTCAAGTTACATTTTCAACACTTGATCATAGTAATTCACGCTCCAATCTTGTTATATAACTAGCACTTCCAAACAACAATACATTTCACCACTCCATTAACTCCAATTCCCCTCATTTAATCCATATTCATCATAACTATACCACTCATCACATTAATCTATTTCTTCCCCCATAATTTTGGCCAAGCCTTATTCCGTATACATCTTCTTCATTTTTTTCATCAATTCACATTATACATACACAATTAACACCATAGATTTCACAAACTTTCACCAAAGAAAAGGGCATTTTAGTTTTGGCTTAAGGAAACTTCTCCATGACTCATTTCATTCATCTAAACCATGTTTCATGCATATTCAAGCACGGAGAACAACATATCTTTAACACCAAACTCAAAATCATAATGTAGAGAGATATGAGACAAAATTTAGCTAAACTTTCCTTCAGTGATATCTTAAATCCTTTGACAATTTCTAATGATAGATTTGAGTTCCTTGACCCATAATTACCTTATAACACCTTGGTTTGGGTGAAAGAATCAAAAGAATGGTGAAAGGTAGGTGATGGTTGAAACTTCTCTTCTCCTCCTCTCTTCTCCTTTCTTTTAATTAAAACAAGGTGTTTATAATGTTTAATGAAGAGGTACACGGCCAAACATGAAGAAAGATCTAAATTATTGAATCAATTTTGACGATACATGTTTTAGCTTATATGAAATTACCATTATACCCTCCAACTGTTCCTAAATTTGCAGTTAAGCCTAAAATTTGAGAATGACCAAAAATTTTATTTTGATTTTGGTCTCTCAAATTTTGAACATTATAATTAAGCCCTTTAACTTTATAAAATTACCTTTTGGTCTTCCAACAATTGAAAATTTACTTTTAAAGCCCTTAACTTTTAACAATTTGCACATAAGCCCTTACGTACATCAACTTTTCAAATTAAGCTGTCTAAGTGTTCAATAAGTATATAAATCATGTATAATCACCTATAAGGTATTATAACACATTTAACTCAGCCACCTCCATCCAATGGACTCAGTTTTACACATTTAGAAGCTTATATGTTAGAAATCTCCAAGATTTTGCTCATTGATGAACTCTAAGTTTATATAAGGGCATATAATATTATATATCACTGGCATATATATCGGAAGGGTTCAAATACATTTTTGAAATCATATGCAACGATGTATATGTCAATATACATTAGTATCTCCAAGTACAAACCAATATAAAGAGAGCTTAAAGAGTCCGGTGTTATAAATCCTCCCCCTCAAAAGAGTTTCGTCCTTGAAACTCATAAGTCGAGGATACAAATAAATACAAGTACTGAAATCTCATAGCATTCTTAGGTTCCCATGTCATCTCCTGAAAATAATTTTGGAATCATCCAAAATCATCAAGATAACCGAAATTATACCTACATATATAAAAATGACAAATTTGGCATCTAAAACTTTTTCGAAAATCTAGTTTTGAGTAAATTCATTTTGGCATGAATAAGACAACAAAATAACACATTTTTATCACATAAAAATATTTTAAAGGTTTTGAAACCAAAACATACACATAAAAAAATTATCAAACAAAACAGTTTAATCAATTTCAAAAAAACCAACCAGATCTATTTACTATTTGAAACATTAATTAAAAGAAATTTAATTAATTTTGGAAAAAATACAAAGGATTAAAAACATTATAAATATTTTTACATAATTTTTCAATAATCAAATTCCAAGAAAACATGTTCAACCTCAATAATTTAGCCAACTAATATCATATGTTCTACAGGAAAACAATTTTCATGCATGTTGTATAAAATTTGAAAATAAATATTTTATCATATTAAAATAAAATTTAAATCACGAAATCCATATAAAAGCATCTCATGAGCTTATCAGTGAAGGAGAATCATGAAAACAAAATTTCATAATTTAATTTCGAATTTTCTAAGAACAGAACCTTAGCTATAATAACAATGCAATCCTGTTGCATATGTAATATAAACTACATCTAATAGGCACAATATGGCTCTGATACCACTGTTGGGTTTTGATCTTGGATCACTTGCATCAAAAATAGAAAACAACAGTGGAAATATAAAAAAAAACCTAAAGATCCATGAACTTTCAAGTGCCATTAGAACTAACTTTAACAAAACATGAACTTAAGATGTGTACCTTACAATCACCTTCGTTCTTCGTTGTCTTCACCTCTTCAAGTTATTGTAAACCAAACCAATGAAAGGAGGACATATTTAATGATATTGATGTGGAGAGAAAAGCCTGAAATCTCTTAAGAAGAATAACTAGAACATGCATAAAATGCTAGCTTTCTGATGTATTCTTTGAGAGAGTGTTTGTAAAGAGTGAGAGAAGATGATGAACACTTCACTAAAAAGTCTCTTGTTTTCACATAGCACTTACGCAAAAATTGATTTTTCTCACACCCTTTCTCCTTCCTATAACCTCCAACATCAATGGAGAGTTAGTGGGAATTAATTGGCTTTTAATCCCACTTAATTTAGCATGAAACTTCCACCTCTTCATTAAAGGGTAATTTTGTCATCTTACCTGATAAGCAAGATTCACATTTGTCATATGATTTCCAATCAAATCACCCTAAACTATCATACCTGTGTAGCTTAGTCATGCATCTCTTATATCTTGGATCCCCATCAAAAACCATTTAACTCATTCTTCGCATCTTCAATGCGTGTAACACATTAGGTTTTCGGTTATGTTGTCCATTTTAATTAACACTTAATTCAAGAAATTCATGAGCAGTAATGAAGCAATGCAATAGCCAAAGGAAAACGATGTGTAACGCAGGAAGCTAAGCATGACCAGTATACACCAAAACATAGCCCACATCAAAAAAAATACAGATGTACAACAACATCCAAGGAGCATCAAAGCGCAACACAAAAGGAGAAGTAATCATGCCAAAACGCAAAACTGGAATGCTAAAACACAAAGTTGGAATGATGTACACAAATGTACAACCAAAAACGAAAACACAGAAGCAAGGAGCAAGTAGGATAAAAATGTATATGTTTTGCAATAGAGAAAATGCAGTTTTTAATAGGAGCTAAAAATGCACAGTGACAAAAGAATAAAAAGGGAAAATAGTGAAGAATCTATGTATGAAGCGTGTGTTTTTAATAGAGTAGTGAAGGACAGTAGTGAGGGTTGTATTTGGACAGAGGTACATTCCGTAGGGGTGGAAGCATTTTATTTGGAGCTCTTAGATTTAATAAAGAAAAGGAGGTAAGCTCTCCACTATGGAGGGGTAGCTTCTTGATTCTAGTTTAGAGGTGATTTTGACACCAACAACCTGGTTAAGCATTCCTTTTATATTTTTGTTGTTTTTCTCCTCTCTTATTGATTTTATCGTGTTATCTTAGGCATATAGATTTGGGTTTTGTGTATGAATGATCATATTATCGTATAGTTCAGTTGTTTATATGGGCCCATAGCTAGAATTTCGATATAATTCATAATTGTTATATTTGAAATTCATTTGTACCGACTAATGGTTTGTAATCATTAAGGATAATATAACTTAGGTTAATGAAGCATCGTATGTGGTTTTTGCCTTAATTAATTAGTTTTCCTAATTCTTAACGCTACTATCTAATTGAATTTAAAGATAGTATCTTAGGTTATTCGGTAGCTAGGTTTAATTAATGATCATATCTTGACTAAACACTATTTAAATAAAAACTTGAGTTAATTATTAACCCATGATCAATAGTTGCTAGGAGAGGTTTGAGGCCAAAAATCCATTGAAATATGTTTAATTAAGCTATAGGTCGAGATTGAACCAAAGAACTGGGTCTTTACCGAATTAATCACTTTTATCATTGTTTACATGTTTTAATTAAATTGCTTTTGTTAGTTCGTCTAGCTTTATTTTATTTTCTTATTTTTAAAAGCAAAACCCCCTAAACGTAAATATCAATTATTTTCATTTCAATAAATTTACACAGTCTCTTTGTGGGATTGAACTAGACACACCACTACTATAATAGTAGGTTTAGTTTATTTTGACGAATGTTAGGACACACTGTCAATAACCCTAACATATGAGGTTACTGCCTATATTGATCATTTTCTACTTTGTAATGATGCGGCGAAATTAAATATAGAGATCGTAGCCCAGGTTATTTGATAATTAGGTTTAATTAATGATCTTATCTTAATAACACAACCTAAGGGGAAAATGGGATTCATAGAATGTACTGTTATTCTCAGATTAATAGTTCAAAGACAGGTGTAAAGACATTAGGATGATGGAATATGCTTGATAGTGTTTAGGTCAATATTGACCCTAGAACTAGACCGTACCCATATTTGACACTTTTATCATTTTTGGTTACTAGCTTTGATTTGCTTTCAATAGTTTACATTTGTTTTATTTTTTCAAATTGCTTAAAATCCAAAAAGACCCTTTTTGATATTTTACTAGCATCAATTAATTTCATTACAACAATTAACCGAACACTCCCTATGGATTCGACTCCAACTCACTTTAACTACAAATTTTAGTGTGTAGAGTTCAGTAAATTTTCTAGTACATTTGGCATGTGCTGTCAAATTCTGGCACCATTGTTGGGAAGTGTGATAATTTAATTTTCGTTTTTGATTTTAGTTTGCGTTTTGTATATATGTTTGTTTATAATTGTTTCTTTTTTCTGTTTGTTAAGTTTTAAACGGTTGTTAGTGTTAGTGTATGCTAGTAACCAGATCTCCTCATAGTGAACTTAAGTAGCTAGATCTGGAGATCAAGAGAACATTACAAAGATTGCGTAGGGAAGCAAGATCAACTCTAATAGAAGAATTGGAATTTGAATCCAAAGACACGACAACAAACCCGAGAACTCTGAGGGAGTTGGCTACGCCCAATTTAACTCAAAGATGATTATGCATAACATTTTCGAATTTTGTTGAATATGTTAACTTTGAGTTAAATTCTAGACTAATACATTTATTGCCTAACTTTCATCGTCTTACAGGTGAGGAAGCACTTGAACATCTCAAGGAGCTCGATATGGTTTGTTTGAGCATGAAGCCTCTCGGGTGAAAGAAAAACATATTGTTGAGGGCCTTCCCATTCTCACTCAAGGATGCAAAAAAGGACTAATTATTTGATTTATCAGCTATGAGCATAAATACATGGCTAGAGATGAAGAAGCTATTATTGGATAAATATTTTTTGTCCTCAAAGATAGCAAGTATTCAGAAGGAGATATATGGTATCAAGTAGCATAACGAAGACCTTTTTATGAGTATTGGGAATGGTTTAAGAAGTTATGTGCTAGTTGCTTGCATCACAACATACCGGAGTAGCTTCTTATCCAATATTTCTATGAAGGACTACTATTTTGATGGAGAGGAGTTTGGTTCATGCGTTGAGTAGTAGAGCACTTTGCGAGAAGACTCTAATTGAAGCCATGATCATACTCGAGCTAATGGTCACTAACGTATAAAAATTCGGCACTTGTAACAATAATTGATGAGTAAACAAGGTAAGTAATTCATCCATCGAATATCATTTAAATGAACTAACATTATTTTTAGACATAATTCAGTTAGAAAAACATAAGTGAAAATGTGCAGGATATGTTCAAACAGAAGCCATCTAACTGAGGAGTTCCCTACATTACAAAAAGGAAGTATGGAGTATATGAATACTGTAAGAGAGAACTTTTTGAAACAATACAACCCGTAATCGCAAACATAACCCAAGCTAGAAGGATCATCCTAACTTAAGCTATGAACGGATGTAGAATTACTTCCAAAATTAGCCATAAGGAGTACAAGGATTTTAACCAAGGTCATAAGGAGCATAAGGAGCCTTTTCTTTCGATTCAGGTAATTCTTTAGATGAATTTATCAAGACTTTTAATGCTAACAATCTGTAATTTCAACAAAATATGCAACAATAACTTCAATAGACTATGTAATAAAAGCTTAAACAGAGTATGCAAATATTTCAAAAGAGCATCCATCAATAGTTGTAAAAGGGTACAACAAATCTAGTAGGAAAAGAAAATAAGCACACAGAATTTGGAAAACCTAATGGGTCAGATGGTAATGAGGTTTAATATTCTCGAGTCATAAAGTGGAGGAAAGCTACTATGAATCTAAAGAATGTTGGTTCCATAACTTTGAGGAGCGGAAAGGAGATTGAGGGTCCTACAAAAAATCCACTGAGGATTGCTACGAAAGAAGAGATTAAGGAGTCAATAAAGGAGGAAAATCTATTATTGAGGACAAAGGTAAAATTTGAAAGTTCCAATATTATTAACACTAATCCTCCACATTTTTTGAGCAGATTGACAAGACCAAATAAGGAGGAGAAGGACAAGAGATATTAAAGACTTTTCGAAAAGTGGAAGTCAATATACCCTTACTTGAGTCAATCAAGAAAGTACCAAGGTACGTTAAATTCCTTAAAGAACTGTGTACATATAAGGGCAAACTAAGGGGTGATGAAAAGGTGATGATGGGTGAGAATGAATCTAGGGATGTTTACCATTCTTTACAAAATTAGGAATACTATGATCAATAGAGTTATGTTGGATTTGGGTGCTTCAATTAATGTGATGCATCATTTGATTTATAGTTTTTCAAATTTGGTTTCGTTGAAAGAAATGAGTGTAATCATACAATTGGTTGATCGCACTAATGCTTGTCTTTCAGGATGTTTTAGTGGAGGTGAATAAATTAGTGTTTCCTGCAGATTTTTTTGTTATGGATATAAATGATTACTCCTCATATAATCAGATACCTATCTTATTAGGGAAACCGTTTCTCAATATGGCTCAAACTAAGATAGATGTTGATGAGGTCACCTCATAATGGAATTTGATGGGCAATTGATTCATTTTAATGTTTTTGATGCCATGAAACATCCTCTTGATGATCATTGTGTTTTTTTTTTCTGTTGATGTAATTAATCCTTCGGTACAACAAATGTTTAAATTAAGTTGCAAGGATTATTTATAAACAATCTTGTTTGAGAAATTGGAAGCAAGAGCCAACATTGATGTCAAATAGGAGAGGAGCTAATGGAAATGGCAGCCATTTTGGAATAATTGAAAAACTTTTCGAAAAGATATGATTTCACTTTTATAAAACTATCTGAATCTCACTAGAAGTTGTTACCTTTTGATGTGTAATTACCAAAATTGGAATTGAAGCTACTCGCTACACACCTAAAGTATGCCTATTTGGGAGATAAACAGACTCTCCAAATTATCATTTTAGCAAAGTTACTTCAAATTAAAAGGAGAAGCTGGTCTGAATGTTAGGAGAACATAAGAAGGCCATCGAGTGGACGATTACAGATATCTAGGGGATAAGCTCATCCATAGGCATGCATCGTGTTTTGTTAGAGGAAGATGGAAAATCCATAAGGCAAGCTCAATGTAGGATGAATCCTTCGATGATAGAAGTCGTATTGAAGGAAGTACTGAAGCTTCTTGATTTTGGGGTGGTTTACCTGATCTCTGACAGTAAGTGGGTAGGTCTTATCCAGGTGGCCCCAAAGAAGTCTAAAATCACCATTGTGATAAACCAAGAAGGTGAGTTGATTCCCACCAGAGTGCAAAATGGATGGCAAGTATGTATTGATTATAGGAAGTTGAATTCTACAACTTGTGAAGACCACTTCCCCTTCCCTTTATTGATTAGATGCTTGAAAGAATGGCTAGCCATGATTATTATTACTTTCTAGATGGATTTTTAGGTTATCTTCAAATCCCTATCATACTGGGAAATTAGGAGAAGACCACATTCATATGCCCATTCAGTACGTTCTCTTAATGAAAGATGCCATTTGGATTATGTAACGTACCCCCCCACATTCCAAAGGTGTATGGTAAGCATTTTTTTAAATATGCTAAGAAGATTATTAAGGTATTTATGGATGATTTTAGTGTTTATGGATCTTCTTTTGATGAATGTCTTGAGAATCTTGCCATTATCTTAGAACTGTGCATAGAAACTAACCTTGTGTTGAACTAGGAAAAATGTCATTTTATAGTGAATCAAGGTATAGTTTTAGGCTATGTTATATCTGTTAGGGGTATTGAGGTGGACAAGTCTAAAGATCTTATTTCTTCTTTACCTTACCCCTTTACTGTGAGGGAAGTGCATTCTTTTCTTGGGCATGTAAGTTTTATCGAAGGTTCATTAAAGAATTTTCGAAGATAACCGCACAACTATGCAAGCTTCTACAACAAAATGTCTCCTTTTAGTTTAATGCGAAGTGTAAGGAAACATTTAAGAAAACTAAGGAGCTTCTGACATCCCCACTAGTGATTCAACCACCAGTCTAGAACCTCCCCTTCGTGGTCATGTGTGATGTAAATGATTATGCAATGAGGGCAATTCTAGGACAAATAGTGGGAAAATCTTTGCATGCCACCTACTATGCTTCCAAGACTTTAAACCCAACACAACTGAATTATTCTAGTACTGAAAAGGAACTCTTATCTATGGTTTTTACTTTGGAAAATTTTTGAACGTATTTGTTTGGTGTTAAAGTGATTGTTTATCCTGACATGCAGTTTTATGATACCTACTCACAAAGAAAGAAGCAAAACTGAGACTAATCATATGGATTCTCCTACTTTAAGAATTCGAATTTGAGATTATAGATAAGAAAGGGTAGAAAATGTGGTGGCAGACCATCTCAATCATTTAACAAAGGAAGAAAATGATATCCCTTTGCGAGAAACCTTTTCAGATGAGCAATTATTTTTTATTGATGTGACACCACCACGGTATGCAGACATTGTCAATTTTCTAGTTACTAATGAATTACTTGTTGGTTTGTCAATGACTCATAGGGATAATGTAGCACCTTGATCTATAAGGCACAATACTCAATCCTCATCTAATGTTCGAGAACATGCCTCATAAACCGACGTGCTAGTTAGAGCAGTCACATCACTTATCATGGCATCATAATTAAAACACAACTAACACGATATCTTAAACTCAATTTCTCATTTCATTTTGTAAAACGTAATATACATTGTGATATTACACTTCACAATCCATTTATATACAACATCCAATACTATAAGAGTCTACTGCTCTTTTACACATTCTATATGAAAGACGAATTATATAAAAACTCTATCTAACTCTTCAGTCTCAATTAACCGATCTTTGAGCCAATTCTTGAGTTCAAAAGCAATACTAGGATTCTTCTAGAACATTTTAGTAACTAAGTCTCCTCTCTCATACCTGGAAAGCCACGTTGGAATTTTGATGAGTTTTGTGAATTCAGTGAGCAAGCCATTGTCAATGTGTTCACTTATATACAATCACACAACAGTTCACAGACAATTAATACCATCACATAATGCACATCACTTCACTAATCATCATATAGCATCATATATCATTTTATTCACTTATTTCACATTTCTTATTAAGAACAATTCAAGCAATTCATTTCGATCATTTAAAACATATATATCAAATTTATATATAATGCACATATGACTCATATTTAATTATTACGCTGTTATGACCGAGTGCTTTTTTAATTATCTCGTATCCATTATGGATACCAGGCTCATTGATAACTATCTCGTATCCGTTGGAGATACTGAGCTCATTATATATAGTGAGCCTGAGACTCTTACACACATTATAAACTTTAAGCTCTTTTTCACTGATGACACTGGTCACAACTTCCATTATTTGATCATGCATATTAGGCAATGAAATGCATCAGTTATCACGTTATATGCAGTCATTCACTTTCATTTATCATGTATAATCACTTTCACATTTTCATTGGACCTAAGTTCAGCATTTAACAATGATGTTGAGTATACTTATTTTTGTCAGATTCATATAAAATGAGCACTTCCAATGCAAATTTCATTCATTAAATTCCTCTGACTTTCAATAACACATTCACATCAATAATAATTCAATAATTGACATTTAAGTAAAGATAGACAATATTAGTGCATCTAGGTTACTTACAGTACGTTCCAAATAGTTTGCCTTGTCATCTTGGCAATGCCTGGATGTAGTTTTTTTTATTTAAACTTTTATAACATACCACACAATTACACTCATTACTAATTTACACAATCATATAAACATTCATTCATACCTATATGTATACGTATCATATATAATGCATGCTCAATTTGACTATTCCAGGTATGTATCCTTAATTCACATAATATTTGTATATGCATAGCTCATTATTAGGTTTATACCTCAAGTATATTTGATTATTATAAATTTTGCTCAATCAATTACTCACCAAGGTTATTCTAGCATTATAAGATCACATAAAATCCAGATTCTCATTCATCTTTACTTAATTTACCTTACTCATCTCATTTATTGAATCACATTAGCATTCATAAGATCACTTTCATTCCTATAACATCTCTAAATTTCCAAATTTTGTTTCATTGATATCACCATCCATGCTTAAGTTATAATATTTATTATCATCCTGAGCATATTAACATTTAATCACTTTATCCATCATCAAGCTAAGTTCATTTCAAGCTTCATTCAAGCCTAAATGCATTATAGGAAAGTACCTAAAAATTACATAAAAGATAAGAATTTAAGTAAATGGGCCTTCCCATGATCGTGGGTGACTTCTCATGACTGTGGGTTATGTTAATGGAACATTTCCAGCACTTTCTTGCATTCCCACGGTTGTGGGTTATGCAAATCCGAAAATCCCATCAATTTATCTTCTAATTTTCTAGCTTTTTAACTCCTATATGTTACATACAAACCATCTTATGCTTAGTTTATAATTTCTACATCATTTTCTCTCCATTTTCACCTCTATTCCTACTCAAAAACATTCTAAAAAAATTATAAATCATTGTTCATCATATATACAAAAACAAGACATCAAAGTATTTATGCATTCATCAATGTTTCATCACATATTCAACTCCATTATCACTTTCATTTTATCTCTGAACTATCATCCTAGTTCTTCTCTTTTCAAGACACTACACTTGCCTTTTCTTTAACTTCAAACTCATTCTAATTCATCTCTGTAACAACCAATAAAATCCACATTATTATACATAAGAAACGTAACATATTTATCCATTCATTTATGAAATTTCTGCACTCATCATCAACATCATTTTGACAATCTTTCTATCTCAGAAAGATCTCTACAACAACTTATGAATTATTACTCATCATATTCATAAAAACAAGACATAAATATTCTCATTTCTTCATCCATGTTCAGCAAGTATTTAACACTATTATCATGATCATTTCACCTTTAAACTATCATCACATATGTTTATATTTAACAACCTATAAAGAATAATATGCTACTTACTTGATTAACTCAAAGCTTCTTCAAATCGTCACCTAACCCTAGCACCAAGCATACTCGATCATCATCTTTCAAAGAGGAATAGGTTAGGTATTTAGTTATAAGATAAAGAGGTAGTAAGGATCTTGAAGTGGCTAAAGTGGAGGATGATAACAACTCAACGATGAGAGTAAGGTTGGTGAGAAAGTGTCGTGAGTGAAGAAAATGAAGAAGATACAGAAGAGGTGAGAAGGTGTCGTGAGTGAAGAAAATGAAGAAGATACAGAAGAGAGCATATGTAAAAGTGAAAGACAAATTTGAAGATGGTTTTGCAAGAGAGTGTCGTGGGATGGTAGGTTAATTAGCAAAGTTAAAGACTTGGTGAGTGTCATGACGTGTCCTGAAACTTACCATTTGATAATTTTTTTGATACTTAAATTATAACTTAATCTAACACATGATTTTTAATAATCAGTCTATTGCCACTCAATTTCTAATCCAATTATCTCCAAAATTTCTATGACACCTGTCAATAAATCCTAAAGCCATATGTCAATTATTTCTATTACCATATGTCATTTATTTCTACTACCATAAATCCATTGCCTTGCCACTTGGCATTTTTCCTAGTCTAAAATACCCAAAATTTCAAAATTTTCTCAATTTTTGGAAAAATTCTATATCAAAAGTTATACTCACCAAATCAATATTCAAGACATAATAAACTCACTATTCACATCATAATCATTCAAAAATCATTTATACCCAGAAAATGTCAATTAAGTACATATACAGTCAGTGTAATGTGTACAAAAAATCAAATTCATGTGTGTGTGTATGTTAATGATACATATGAGCATGAAATGCAATTTCCTAATTTCTCAATAATATTTCACATGTATGGTGGTCTAGGACCCTATGTCCTAACCTCAGTAACGGAAATGGGTTGTTACAAAGAAAACAATAATAACCACGACTAACAAGACGTCCTAACATCTGATCAATAAAGGGTAGGGAAAGTGGTCCTTTCTACTTATCAAGTTGAGCTTGCGATAATCATGCAAACTAACCATTCATTTTGCACTCGAGTTAGAACCATCTCTACTCTCTCATTCTCCACAATTATAATGCTCAAATTTTTTGGAATCACCTGCAAAGGACTTACCCACTTACTATCAGAGATGGGGTATATGACTCCCACTTCGAACAACTTCATCACTTCCTTCTTCACCACCTATGAGATGTCTTTACAATTAACATATTGAGGTAGCTCCTTCCTTAAGAAAAATCTTGTGCATACATAAAGAAGGACTAATACCATTAATATCTGTAACGGTCCATCCCAATGTCATCTTATACTCCTTAACACACTAACAAGTTTTTCTTATTGCACCTTTGTATGATCAATTGCTATGATAAATGGAAGTGTTTTGTTAGCACCCAAATAAGTGTACTTGAGGTGAGTCAGAAAGGGATTTAACTCCACTTCTATTGTCTGCACAATAGAAGGTAGCGGCCAATCAGTACTAACGGGAAATTCTAAAAAGTGAGAGATATACCTGCTAAAAGGACTTATCTGAAGTGCCCAAATTTCTTCTTTTAGGTCCTCTTCCAACTTAAACTTACTTTGTCAATATCCAAACATCTTTTTCTCTAGCGAAGTAGTCAAGGCTGCCTCCAAAAGGTCACTTATAGAAAGAAGAGATCACTGCTCTACCAAAGAGTCAAGAATATCTACCTTGGCGATTGACTCATAATCTGATGGATAACACATAGCATCAAAGATCTTGAAACGAATGACCTTACCATCGAACTCTATAGTTAACATCCCACTGTGTACATAGTTTTTTTCTGAGATGTATTCAAGAATGGCCTTCCTGAAGAAAGGGTTGAAGGGCTTTAAGAGCCCTCATCCTATATATCTAACACATAAAAATTTTTAGGGAAAACAAGCTCATTAACCTACACCAAACATCCTTAATAACCCCCTCAGGTATATTTTAGATCTATTAGCTAACTGAATGATAACATGTGTATCTTTAATAAACTAAGAATAAGAGCTTTAAAAATAGACAAATTCATAACATTTATCAAAGCTCCTAAATCTAACAGACATCTCTTATACCTCATGTTACCGATCTTATAAGGAATGGTGAAATTGGATCCTTGCACTTAGGGGTTAGCTTCCTTTGTAAGACTGCTGAGACATTTCTCCCCACAATGATCTTCTCATCACCCTTCAACTTTTTCTTGTTGGTGTACAACTCCTTAAAAAATTTAGCATATCGTAGACCTTGATTAATTGCTTCTAAAAGAGGGCTATTCACTTCCACCGTTTGAAAGAACTCCAATATCTTCTTTTTTGTCTCCTGTTACTTATTCTTTGCTAACCTACATGGAAATGGAATAGAAGGTGAATCATTGACAATATTGTGTGAAGTACTTACCTGAGGATGGTGATCCTCCTTTTTCTTTGTTAGATCAGTTTCTTCTTCTTCTTCTTTCTCTTTCTTATAGGATTGAATCATCTTATAATTTCTTATGCATTTCAATGTCCTTTTAATCTTATTGTTGTGTTTAAATACTCAATTTATGTTCATTTTGTGTTTACATATAGATTAAAGGATTGACCATAAATATATGCCAAAAGGAAGAAGTTTGACAAAATTTGGAGAGCCATCTATGGAGGAGAAACGATCAAGGGCATTCGGAGGAGAATTTAGGAAGACCCGGGAAATAACCCAAGGCCATGAATGTGGAAAATATTCCACGATCATGATAGAAGATTGAGCACAGAGCCACAATTGTGCTCTAAAGGCCACTGTCGTGGCCTACGCACAGACTGATGTGGACACCCTTCTGAACATAAGTTTTTAAAAGGCTTTTTGGACTTCTGAGGTAGAGAAAAATCCTAGATTTTACCCTAAATGGAACATACTACATAAAGAAAAAGAGGAGGACCTAGAGGGAGGCAACACAATCTGCCACTTTTGGAAAACTTCAAGAGGAGAGAAGAAGAAGAGAGAAAGAAAGGAGCAGAGAAGTTTTGTTATTCTCTTTATGGTTTGTTAATTTATTTCATTTTCAATGTTTTATCTTCATATGTCTTAATCTATTCATTCCATTAGTTTAGAACTTTCTTGGTGTTAATCAAGTTTTTACATATGTTAGAATATTTAGAATGAATGTTCGATGGATTTTGTAGTCAAAACTTATGGATTTTGTAATGAACCTTTGTGATATATCAATGGATGTTTATTCCTACAATTTTCCAGTTTTAATCTTGGTTGTTTTAGTTTATTTATAGGTTTTTACAAATCTGAATTTATTGGTTACTTGAATGTTTAATGATTAAGTTATGGGTTTTGTTTATTTAATATCAATTGTGCTTGATATGATCATGTGTGGCAAGAGTACTTAAGGGTTTCGAGATATTATAAGGATGAAGGGATGGAAATTGTGAGAATAAAGTTGGACTTGTCTTGAATTGGTACTTATAGGTCTAGGTTGGTTTGGGATATAGGATAAACATTATGAATTAGGAATTGGTTATAGGTTGATCACCCTTTAGGTAATTTTCTAATTTGAAGGCTAGGGTTGAGCGTGTGATATGTAATAGTCCATGGTGATTTTCGGAAGTAATAATAGGTTAGTTGAATTTGTCAGGATACTTAATCAACTAATCTAGGATCCTGACAAATTCAGCTAACCTAGGATCCCATAACTTTAGGTTACACCTTTTGAGCTTATGAGTAGGTGGCCTAAGTTAGTTGTTTCTTAGTACCTAATGCATCTTCGCTATTGAAATTAGAGAGCCTACTCTAGGTCATAGCGGAGATCGGGGCATTTCTAGAGCTTATTAGTTTTGCCTATTTTAGAGAAATTAAGGGTTCGAGAGCTAATCGAGTCCATAGGCTAACACCATGATGATAGTACCTTTTATTTGGATTGAAGGATTATTGAACATCCCAAAATCCCAAAGATATCTCCAACCCGCTTTTTTACCATTGTTATTATAATTTTCTAAAGTTGTTTTGTGCTTGTCTTTTTTGTTACGTTCATTACATATTAGTTGTCTTGTATTCATCAGTTTAGGGTGTTTTTTTTCGTTCATTACAACATTTGAAATAGTATTGGCATCCTAGCTCTCCGTAGTTCGACACTAGCTCACCATTTACTATATAGTTTGTTAGTTAGGAATTTATTATTTGGTAGTTAACGATAGGCTCTCAAATTTTTGGCGCAGTCGTCAGGGAGTTGGCGTGTGTTAATTGTGGCTTCTTGTGTTGTTTTTATATTTGTTTTTACTAATATTTTTCATTCTTCCATCGATTTGCATGCCCCACAATTCCTCAAAACACATTCGTTTGCATAAATTTGGTAAGGAAAATAGAAGTTCATTACTTTCTCCACTTAACCCTTTCTCTTTTTCTCCTATTAAAGGTCACACCAGATTTTGTCAGCGAGAGTAACGAATCCACACAAATACTCCCGAGAATGGTCGTTCCATATCCTTTAAAGAAGAGGACGACGAAAGTTCAGACAAAACAGAGGAGATTATGGAACCTCATCAGTGCACCTTAAAGGAGCACAAATCCTTATTTCAACCTCAATCTGCTTTGTATCAATTATTCGAATAATGAGTTGGAAGTTGAAATTAAACCTAGACTAATACATGTATTGCCTACTTTTACGAGTTTTCGTGACACCGACTCACTAGGATCAGGCTACATCACTGATCAAAGTTCCTAAAGAAGTTCCACATCGTATGGTCAGGTACGAAGCTAGTGGGAGTCTTAGTGGAGCAACTTGAACTAAAGCATTTCCTTTTACCTTAGCAGATGTAGCTAAGGAATGGTTGTGTGACTTTCCCACCAGCTCAATCAACACTTGGGAGCAAATGCAGCAGGTTTTTTTTTTTATATAAGTACTTCCCTACCTCAAGGGCCGCTAACATTAGGAGGGAGATCTGTAGCATTCGATATGACACAAGGGAGTCTTTTCATGAGTATTAGGAGCATTCTTGATAGTTAAACCAATCAACTTGTTCTACTATCAAAAACCACAAATGTACAGGTCGTGACTTGCAGTTAAAAAGAGCAGATATCGATCCAATAGGGATTGATGCCCAGACACGAATTAATTTAGACAAAACTTTTATTAAGAATGAAATTTTTAATGCAAATAATCTAGAAAATTAAATTAAAATAAAAATTAAAAGACTAACACAAAGCAATAGACAATACCAATGCAGAAAAATCAGAATTCAAGAATCTAAGGACTAGAGATTACTTGTTTCCCTATTTTGTTTCCCTACTATTTTAATAATCAAATTGTGTCTCACCCTAGATTTCCAAATGTATTAATTTCCCTCTCTCAAGGTGTAATTAATTGTTCCTAATCGAATTAATGGGAATCAATTAGCGATCTCTCAACCTACCTAATGACTCTACCGATTCAACTACTTATTAAACTATCTTATGGGTGACCAATTGAATTCATTGAGATCTCTTTGCTAACTAATCAATTAATGTGATTATTGTATGTCTATAGGTTGCCAACTCTCCTTGTGCAATCCTACATAATTAATCTTACTCACTCTCTCAATTTATTGGAAGAACACAAATAAAACCAAAAATCATTAAAGACAACTCCATTCAATTCAATAAAATAGGAGTTCTAATAAAATAATTCAAAAGCAATCCCTAAAACTAAATTAGCCAGTCGTGGTCTCCATAACATGATTAACATTCAAATAAACCATTTTACAAAGAATAGGAGGAAGAAAATCATAGAAAATTGAATAAAAGGAACTACTTCTCTTCTTTGCAGAAATTTGGAATTTTGAATGTTGATGTGCTATTTTCCCCAATCTTGATGATAATCTTTGACTTCAATCCTTCCTCAAGGGTCCAAACATGTGTTCTTCACTTAAGGATGGTGTTTCTACAAAATGGTTTTGTCTCCCCTCTAAGATGGAGGCTTAGTTATGCTTTAATAGTCCCAAAACCCTAAGTTTAATGAAGCCTCGTGTATTATCTCGAATTTTAATTCCCACAATCGTGGGAATTGGCCTCAGAAAACTTCCTCTTTTCTTTTCCTCTTTGATCTATAGCTCAATCTCTGAGTTGCTTCATCTTACTTCCTACATAAAATTGTCAATTCTTACCCCAAATTAACATCAAACATAAAAGAACAATGATGGAAATCAAACCAAGTGAAAACATACAACATGAATCCTAAACTATAACAATAATCATCAATTATGTAAGAAACATATGCCCATTACATAGAAAAACATAGACTAATTTGCTCCTATCAACATCCCCACACTCAAATCTTTGTTTGTCCCTAAGCAAAATAAATATAACCACTCAATTCTATCACTTCATTTTCACAAAGATCAAAGGACACAATCCTTCAAATTTAAGCCAACTCAAATATCAAGTTACTACATATATTATGATTACTTTTCATTAGCATACATAAGAGAACTCAACAATTGGCATCATCACTCAAAGATAAGTAAAGATGCAAAATCAATCTTCCTCATGGTTTTCACTCATTTCTTTCAAGTGTTTTATGGTTAGTGCTTCGCTAAACTTCCTAGAGGAAATTACGCTACCATAGGCTTGCTAATACACTAATTCTGCTTTACAATGATTGCATGCATAAATGGATTAAAAGGACTTATTTAGGGTTGTAATGTGGTAAGGGTTAAGGTGGGTACAGAGTGAAAAAGGGTTAAGCACAAATATTAGTAAAGTCAAAAGCGGATAAAAATGGGATAACAAAACATAACTTCAATGTGTACAAATTTAACTAATATTATGCACTTATTGATGCTACTTACTTGTTCTTTTTTTTTCAATACATGGAAGAACTATGAATCAAAATAGCATTATATACAATGTAATCCACAGAGAGAAATATACTCAACTCATCTCTGTAAATTTTCACAATGATCCAAGCTAATGTATTACTTAATACTCTACTAAGCTTGTGAATGGATAGGTTAAAAAAAGTTTAAGGTTTTAAAATTTCAGGTGTTTTCAAGAACAAAAGGTTAAGGCTCAACAGGGGTAGCAAAGGATAATATAAATGGTAGGTCATTTAAGCCATTGGTTAACACAAAAAAGGCCTAAATCATCTCTATTAAGCATGCATTTAGTAGACTCAAACCGATTCAAAGCAAGTTCTGAAGGTAATGACCTAAGGAAGTATCTCTCAATAAAGAAATAGAATGACTATAGATGGATTCATATGGCTCAATCCTCACATTGGCTCAAATGAAAACTCATTATGCATCTCTACATTACCTTATTGCTCAAAGTCAATTTGTGAATAAGCTTATGTAACCAACTATTTTTCTTCACTCTATATGATTCACTTTCTACTCAAGTAGTCTAATCTGAGTTCAAGCATGCATTCAATCTAATTCCAACTAGCATGATAGAATATTATGGAAATATTTATTAAAATGATTCAAATGCGATTCCATTCCTAACATAAAGCACATAATATGCCTAGCCATGCATCCTATTCAGCACAATACAAACAATGCAATTAAGAAAGTTAAAGTCACCTCCCTACACTTAAAGTTCTTTTGTCCTTAATGTGACAAGTAGACTACCAAATAAGAGAAAATGACCTCAAAAAAACAAAAGAAATTGAAACACACAAATGACATCAACCAAATAAAAAATGATAGCAAACTAAACAAAAGAAAATGACAAAAAACCCAATAAAAGATGAAATTAAAACAAAGGAAAGAAACAACAAAATTAAAAATAAAAGGGTAAGAAAAGCTTTTTCAGAAGATGGTGGTGACGGTGTTGGTAAAGGAGCTTCAAAATTGTTCCTTTGAAAAAAGTTGAGGAACGTCTTCTTCAAGCTACGCTGCTTTTTATGGACTTTCCGCATTTAGGTGCCAAGATAATTGAGTTGGGAGGTCATTTGTTGAGAATTAGTAGTCATCTGTTCGCAAATTTGTTGATAACGATCGATCTCCGCTAGTGCAGTTAGTTCCTCCTCTATTGCTTCTTCCTCTAACTCTAAGACTGCTCGGGATGTGGAGGGTCAGGAAGTGGCTATATTAGTTCCCCTCCTATTCCTTACTGCAGTGCGCATCTGAGAATCCTAGAATGTACCAAATATAATATATCAAACATATCATGTGGAGTTGTACACAAATTCTCCATATTAACATTATAGAACACACCCAAAGTAGAAGCAATTTAATACATCCCAAAAGAAAAATTATTTTTATTAACCACAGTCACTATTGATCGAAAAATCCTATAAGGTGTGTTGATTTTAATTTTTCGATTCATGCACCATAAAAAGAAAAGTTCTTTGGTTATCCATTTGTTGCTTTCCGTTTTATTAAACACAGTCAGATACATAAATTTGTGTAAAAGTAGATGCTCAGCACTCAGTATTAAACAATTTGATGCATTACATGAGTCAAAATGTTCTTCACTTGTGAGAGTTTTCCAATAAGAATCGACATCAAAATTAGTGTGACCATCTAAAATTTTTATATTTGAAAAATTAAAAATCTCACGTATGACAGGATAATTAAGTTTAAAAACATTTCCAACTAACCTAAACCAAAACACATCCATTTTAGGGTTATACCAGATTGTTGTGAAAAACTCTAAGGTTATAGTAGCATAAATGGGTACATCGCACCGAACAAACCTATTCCACCCTATATTTGGAACTAGTTGCTCAAGTTGTCATCTTACTCCTATGTTATCTAATAATTCAAAATCAAAATACCTAGGAGTGACTGTTTCTCTATCCCTAAGTTCACAGAAATGCATACCTTCTTCTTCCTAATAGATTGGGAAGGGAGAGCAGTAAGTCGTTGCCAAATCCCTCTTGCCTTCACTAGAAACTTCACAGCACAATTCATCAGTCGGTTTAGTCGATCTCTGAGCCATCATCTTCCTTGGTGCCATTGTAAGAGGAAAATATGCAAAAATGAGAGAAAAGAGTGAATTTTGACTTTTAGAGAGAGAGAGAGAAAAATCTTACCCAAATCCCTGTGTTTTTGAATCATTAATGCATGAAAAGATGAAAGAATTGCAAGATTAATGAAATAGTTGAAAAAATACCAAGAATCTAGAGGAAAATTGAAGAGTTTTAGAGAGTGGGAGGAGAGCATTTCTTAGGTTAGAGAGAGAGGGAATGGAGAAGAAAGGGGGGGGGAACTTAGATGGAGGGAATTCCTATAATTCCCACGATCGTGGGATTTCTCTTTAGAAAGTTTGTAGAGAGATTTCCCATAATCGTGGGAATTACCTCATTTTTCACGATCATGGGTTTTCTTTCTAGAATGTTTCTAGAGAGATTTCCTATGATTATGGGAATCAATCCAATTCCTAATCGTGGGAATTGGTGATTCTCACGATTCCAAACCTTCTTCCAAGCTTGATATTGGTTCTTTATGATCCCATAACCTACAAAAACATCAAATTAATATCATCATCAAAGATTTCAGAAAGAAACGAGTTGAAATTGTAACAAAAATTCTATTAACATAATGAAACTCAATTCAAACATGATCATAATTAAAGAAATCAAACGACAAATAGACAAAGACAATTAAAGAAAATAGACATCTATAGGTTGCCTCCCATGCAACACTTTTTCTAACATTAGTATCTCGACTCTCTTTGATGCTCATGGTTGCTCAAATCACTAGTACGGAAGTAGCGTGGAAACTGATCTCATACTCTATAGATGAGCTACCCTGGTGTGGATTCCACCTTCCTTATTGTTTTCCTTCCTATGCCTTCTCCTGTACGATCATTTTTTCTTACATGCATTCTTAGGGTCCTTAATATATTCCCATCCACCTTAGGGTTCAGGTTCTTTGATGTCTATTAGGGGTGAAGGAGTGTGATAATTTTTCTTCAAGAATGTTAACTACTCATGTCCTTCTCTTAGTATTAATTCGCCCCCATCAACATCAATGGCAAGTGTATCGTTCTATCGGTTGTTTTCACCATTATCTTGGTAGGATTTGACTCTCCTAAACCTAGCGTATGACTTAATAGGGCATCATGTTAATACTAGCTCCCAAATCTACAAATACCTCCCCTGGGTCTTCTTTATTTTGCACTATACGTTAACTTCCTTTTGATATATGCTCGATGACTTCTTTCTTCACCAATTCTTCTAGCATGAGATTTATTTGGAGTTGATTTGTTATATCCATCATCTTGATTAACTCCTCTTCCTTAGAATTCCTTGTTGCTCCACTTGAAGCTGACTTTTGCTGAGCAAAAATATGATGTGGAAGACCACCATGAGGTTTCTTGATCAGCTCATTTACTGGCTCCATTCGAAGGACTTCCAAAATTGGTTGTCCTTTTCTCTTGTCTCCATCTTTCTCCTTATTTCCACTTTCTTTTTTCTATATCCGAGTGATGGCCATAATTCTTTCCTTTGAGTTAACCTCAGTGTTTCTCGGTATCCTACCTGCATTTTGAGAAGATTAAGCGTTAGCTAGTTGACCTAACTGATCCTCTAGATTTTGGATGGATGATACATAATTCTTCAAAATCTAGTCGAATTTCTCTTCTATCATCTTCTGACTTTTGTCCTGGCTTGCATGCATCCTTTTCTGATTCTCCTCTTGAGCTGCTAGTTTGGACCCTAAGACTTCCATCTTCTTGTCCATTTTGCTATCCAATGCTCTGATTCAATCTTGTTGACATCCTGGTGGTCTTTTTGGTCTTAATTGGCCACCTGCATTATTATTAGTTCACAAAAAATTCGGGTGGTTTGTCTACGCCAGATTATATGTGTTAGAATAAGGGTTATTACCTTTTTGTGGCTGGACTAGGTAACTTACCTCTTCGGTACCACCAGCTCCTAATAGAAAACACTCCACTAAGCTATAATTGTTCTCCCCATACGGTTAACATTGAACTTGCATTGCCTTCACAGTAGAGGATGATGCTCCTTGCATGTTATACAACTGCTTAATAAGAGCTTTGATTTGAGCCTGCAAGGTAGTAATATAGTCAATGGGTATCATATTTTTTATTCCTTCTGCCCCTGCCTACTCCTCTCACTCGACCACATGATGCTATTGCTCACTAACTCCTCCAAAAGATCGTGGGCTGCTTCCACCATCTTTCTCATTAATGAACCTTCTGCTACTACATCGATGGTTCCTCTAGTGCTTGGATTCACTTCGTTGTAGAACATCTGAAGTAGGAACTCTTTCAGCAGATTATGATAGGGACAACTTCTTTGAAGTTCTTTAAATCTCTACTAAGCTTCGTAGAGAGATTCCTAGTCATTCTGCTAAAAATTTGTAATCTCCTTGATAATCCTCATCGTCTTAATCAACAGGAAGTACTTGGTGATAAATGCTTAGGCAAGCTACTCCCAAGTTGTAATTTGTCCCAAATTTACTGAATTGTACCATGCTTTAGCTTTATCTTTCAGAATGAATGAAAATAGTCTCAGCTTCACCGCATCGTCATACATTTCATTGAATCGAAATGTGTTGTAGATCTCCAAGAAATTTATAATGTCGGCGTATGAATCCTCGTTGGATAGCCTGTAGATTTGTACACTTTTATAGAATGTTGAGTAGCACCAGCTTTATCTCAAAATTATTTGCTTGGACCGCCGGTCTCGTCACTCTTTTAAGACTAAATCTTGGCCTCATGAAATCCATCAGATTCCTCTCCAGTCCTCCTTGTTCCCCTTCTTTAGCCATATTATGTTGTGAAAAGTTAAGATGCTTTGCCCTTCTTAACTCTCTTTCGTGTCTTTTAATCTTAGGAAACTCGTGTTCACTAACTTCTTTCATTCTTCGCATACTCGTTATGTTCATGAACCTACAATTACACAAGGAAAAGTATCAAAATTCTTAAATCAAAGTAATCTAAATTAACCAAGATGCTAAACAATCAATCCCCGGTAACTACGCCAAAAACTTGTTAATAGTAAAACCGAGTCTTGACTTGTAATTAAAAAGAGCAGATATCGATCCCACAGGGATTAATGCCCAATCACGACTTAATTTAGACAAAACTTTGTTTAAGAAACAAAATTGTTTAATACAAATAATCTGGACAATTATATTAAAATTAAAAGACTCACACAAAGCAATAGAAAATGCCAAAATTTAGAAAAATTGAAATTCAAGAATCTAAGGACTAGAGAATACTTTTTTCCCCTATTTTGTCTCCCTCCTATTTTATTAATTGAATTGTGCCTCACTCTACATTTTCAAATGTAT
The DNA here is from genome assembly GCA_027575705.1 of Erythroxylum echinodendron. Taxonomy (NCBI): domain Eukaryota; kingdom Viridiplantae; phylum Streptophyta; class Magnoliopsida; order Malpighiales; family Erythroxylaceae; genus Erythroxylum; species Erythroxylum echinodendron. The sequence goes on from JANZXR010118182.1 coordinate 25,825, forward strand.
TAATTACCCTCTTTTAAGGTGTAATTAATTGTTCCTAATTGAATTAAAGGGAATCAATTGGATGATCTCACAACCTACCAATGACTCTACCAATTCAACTAGTTATTAAACTATCCTAAGGGTGATCAATTGACTTCATCGAGATCTTTCTTCTAACTAATCAATTAATGTGATGATTGTATGTCTATAGGTTGCTAACTCTCGTTGTACAATCCTACATAATCAATCTTACTCACTCTCTTAATTTATTGCAAGAACACAAATAAAATTAACAATCATCAATGACAACTTCATTCAATTCAATAAATAGGAGTTCTAACAAAATAGTTCAAAAGCAATCCCTAAAACTAAATCAGCCACTCATGGTCTCTATAACATCATTAAATTCAAATAAACCATTTTACAAAGAATAGAAGGAAGAAAAACACAGAAAATTGGATAAAAGGAACTTGCTCTTTTCTTTGCCAAAATCTGAAATTTTGGATGTTGATGTGCTATTTTCCCCTATCTTGATGATAATCCTTGACTTTAATCCTTCCTCAAGGCTCCAAACATGTGTTTTGCACTCAAGGATGGAGTTTTTACAGAAGGGTTTCATCTCCCCTCTAAGATGGAGGCTTAATTATGCTATAATAGTCCAAAAACATAAGTTTAATGAAGCCTTGCATATTGTTTCCGATTGTAATTCCCACGATCGTGGGAATTGGCATGATTCCCAAGATCATGGGAATTGACCATAGAAAAATTCCTCTTTTCTTTTCCTCTTTGATCTCTAGCTCAATCTCTAAGTTGATCCATCTTCCTTCCTACATAAAGATAGTCAATTCTTACCCCAAATTAACATCAAACATAAAAGAACAACGATGGAAATCAAACTAGGTGAAAACATACAAAATGAATCCTAAACTACAATAATAATCAACAATTGTGCAAGAAACACATGCAAATTACATAGAAAAACCTAGAGTAATCCACACCTATCAAGTGTTTCAAGAAGCTCTACAACAATTATCCAAACCATCAGATAAGTGACTAGTTATTATTTCAATATCTATATGAAGGTTTGCTTCCCTTAGAGAGGAACATGATAGACGCTACGAGTGGTAGAGCCTTGGTGAACAGGACATTGGAGGATGCTAGGAATTTGATGGCAACAATGACAGCAAAATCCCAGTATTGGGGTAATCATAGTAATGTTTCTTCCTCAACCAAGCAAGTGAAGGAGGTCTCTATCTCCAAGTTAGGGTAACAAGTTGCATATCTCACTTAGTGCAGCAAGTAATGATAGGAAAGGGGCCTAACAAGTATATGGTATTTTTGCATTAGCTGACCATCCTACAGGTACATGCCCTTCCTTATACGACAAACACCACTTCAATGTAATTAGTGGGTTCTAAGGATAACAGAGGAGCTATGACCTTTTTTCCCCCACTTACAATCCAGGGTGGAAGGATCGTCCTAACTTTAGGTATAGGAACCCATAGAAAGAGGGTAGTTATAATGCACATCAAATTATCTGAAGATTTCATGCACCACCAGGTTTCCAACAGAATTAACCACAGTTTCAGCCAAGGCCATCACCTCTACAATCGCCATAATAACAACAAGCTGGAGATATGTCCTTAGAGGAAATTGTTAATAGCTTAGCATCTAACACTCTTCAATTTCAGCAGGAAGCGAGGAGTGGTTTGACGAATTTGGAAAATCAGGTTGGTCAGTTAGCTGATGTCGTAGGGAAGCTATAGGGACAAAATTATATAAGGTTGCCTAGTTAACCTAAATAAACCCAAGAGAAGAAACTTACACTATTACCTTGAGAAACGGTTAGGAGGTATAAGGGCCAAGGAAGCGGAAGGAGAAATAAGAAGAAAAAGAAATTCATTTAACAAAGAAGGAGGATCACCATACTCAAGTAAGTAGTTCACATCCTATTATTAACAATTTACCTTTTGTTCCATTTTCAAGCTGGTTAGTAAAGAATAAGCAACAGGAGATGGAAAAGGAAATATTGAACACCTTTTGCAAGATGGAAGTAAACATCCCTCTGTTGGAAGCAATTAAGTAAGTTTCACAATATGTGAAATTTTTGAAGGAGTTGTGCTCCAATAAGCGAAAGCTGAGGGTAGATGAGAACATCAGTGTGGGGGGAAATATGTTAGCAGTCTTATAAAGGAAGCTAACCCCAAGTGTAAGGATCTAAGTATTTTTACCATTCCTTGTAAGATCAATAACATGAGTTATGAGAGATGTATGTTAGATTTTGGAGCTTCGATAAATGTTATGCCTTTGTGTATTTTTAAAGCTCTTAATATTGATTCATTAAATGATACCCTTGTTATAATTCAATTAGCTAATAGATCTAACACATAACCTAAGGGGGTTATCGAGGATGTTTTGGTGAGGGTAAAAGAGCTTGTTTTCCATGTAGATTTTTATACGTTAGATACGCAGGATAAGGGCTCTTTGAGCCCTTAAACAAGTTTGTTAGGAAGGCCATTCTTAAAGAAATCTTAAACAAAAATCGATGTACACAACAGGGTGTTGACTATGGAGTTCGATGGCAAGATCATTCGTTTTAATATCTTTGATGCCATGCGTTATCCATCAGATTGTGAGTTGGTCACCAAGGTAGATATTCTTGATTCTTTGATAGATCAGTGGTCTCTTCTTTCTACAGGTGGTCTCTTTTTTCTACAGGTGACCCTTTGGAGGTAGCTTTGACCACCCCGTTGGAGCAAAAGACGTTTGGATATTAACAAAGCAAGTTCAAGTTGGGAGTGTACCTAAAGGAAGCAGTTTAGGCATTAGAGATAAGTCCTTTTGATAGGTATGTCCTTCACTTTTTAAAATTGCCTGTTAATACTAATCAGTCACTACCTTCTATTGTACAGGCACTAAAAGTGGATTTTTGGCTCTTACTGATTCACCTTAAGTATGCTTATCTAGGCACCAAAAAAACACTTCCAGTTATCGTAGCAAGTGATCTTACAAAGTTGTAAGAAGAAAACTCGTTAGTATGTTGCAGGAGTATAAGAAGACATTGGGATGGCAATTACAAATATTAAAGGTATCCATCCTTCCTTATGCATACACAGGATTTTTCTTATGGAAAGAGCTACCCTAGTCTATCAAGTGCAAAGAAATCTCAATCCACCGATGATGGAGGTGGTGAAGAAGCAAGTGATGAAGTTTCTTGATGTGGGAGGCATATACCCCATCTCTAATAATAAGTGGGTAACTCCTTACGGGTGGTTCCTAAGAAGTTGGGTATTATAGTTATGGAGAATGATAAAGGAGAGATTGTTCTGACTCGTGGATGGCAAGTTTGTGTGGATTATCACAAGCTCAACTTGATGACTAGAAAGGACCACTTTCCCCTACCCTTTATTGATAATAGTTAGAACGTCTTACTGGTCGTGCTTACTATTGTTTTCTTGATGGTTATTCAGGTTATATTCAAGTTGTTATTTCTCTGAAGGACTAGAGTATAGCAACTTTTCCTGCAGAAGGATGCCTTTTAGATTGTGCAACACCCCTACTACCTCAAAGGTGCATGGTAAGTATGTTTTCTAGGTATCTTGATAAAATCATTGAAGGTTTTCATGGATGACTTTACTGTGCATGGGGGTTCATTTGAACAATGCCTGGATCACCTCATTCTGGTACTTAAGCGATGCCTTGAAACTAACCTATTTCTTAATTTTGAAAAGTGTCATTTTATGGTGCAATAAAGGATAGTTTTAGGATAGGTGATTTTTGCTAAGGGTATTGAGGTTGATAGAGCCAAGATAAACCTTGTTTCTTCTTTTCCTTACCCCACTTATGTGCGAGAAGTTCAATCTTTTCTTGACCATACAGGGTTTTATTGCAACTTCATTTAGGACTGTTTCAAGGTTGCACAACCATTATATAGGTTGTTTATAAGGACAAAGAGATTGTTTTTGATGAGTTGTGTAAGAAGGTGTTTGATGCCCTAAAGGAGAAGTTGGTTATGACACCCATCTTACAACCTCCTGATTGGAGTCTACCATTAGAGCTTATATAAGACACCTCCAACCATGTCATTGGACCAATTCTAGGTTAGAGAATGGGGAAGATCCCTCATACTATTTATTATGCCTCAAAGACCTTAAATGATGCCTAAACAAATTACACCACCACAAAAAAGAATTTTTTATAGTAGTTTTTTCTATGGATAAGTTTAGATCTTCTTTATTAGGTACTAAGATTACTATTTATTCTAATCATGCAGCTTTAAAGTACCTACTAGAAAAGAAGGAGGAAAATTCAAGGCTCATCCATTGGATACTCCTACTTCAAGAGTTTGATGTGGAGATAAAGGATAAGAGAGGCTCAGAGAACAGAGTAGCTAATCACTTGAGCCACTTTATGGAGCATGGTGCTGACACGGGCCCTATCAATGATGATTTTCCATATAAGCAGCTATATGTAGTACAATTGATAGCTCCCTAATACACTAATATAGTGAATTTCTTAGTTTCTCATAAATTTCCTATAGGTTTCACTAAGGCACAGAAGGAGAGGATAAAGAGCCAAGCAAAATTTTATATATGGGACGATCCTTACCTATGGCAATTTTGTACAGATCAAGTCATCAGATGGTGGGTACTTTATAGTGAATTCTTCCTGTTTTGACATTTTGTCACTCTTATGCATGTGGAGGTGGTTTTGGCTTAAAGCGAATAGCTCGAACGGTTTTATAGTGTGGGTTTTACTGGCCATCTATATTTCGAGTTACATATGATTTCTATAGGGCTTGTGACAACTATCAGTGCACAGGTATGCTAGTTTCTCATAGGGAAATGCCTTAAACCCCCATCTTAATTTGTGACATTTTTTATGTTTGGGGCATAGAATTTATGGGTCCCTTTCCATTCTCATTTGGATTTTAATATATTCTACTTGCAATTGATTATGTGTCAAAATATGTGGAAGCAAAAGCCATCCGAATTGATGATTCTATAGTGGTTGTAGATTTCTTAAAATCTAACATTTTCTCTAGGTTTGGAGTCCCTGAGCTACCATTAGTGACAAGGGGACTCATTTTTGCAACCGGATGATTGAGGCCCTCTTGAAAAAATATCAAGTGATGCATTAAGTCTCAATCGCTTATCACCCTCAGATGAGTGGTCAAGCTGAGGTGTCTAATTAAGAGATCAAATCCATTCTATAGAAAACGGTTAATCCCAATGGGTAGGATTGGAGTTTACACCTCAACGACACCTTATAGGCATACTGGACTGCATATAAGAATCCAATAGGGATGTCACCATTCAGGCTTGTTTTTAGGAAGCCATGTCACCTTCCAGTGGAGCTACAACACAAAGCTTATTAGGTAATCAAGAGGTGTAGCATAGAGTTAGAAGTTGTTGATGCCCATAAATGATTACAATTGTAAGAGCTCAAAGAGTTGCGACATGAAACATTCAAAAATTGCTCAAATTTATAAATAGAAGACTAAAGCATTCCATGATCACAACATCCCTAGGAAGACATTTATGGTGGGACAGAAAGTATACACCTAAAAATCTTTCCAGGCAAGTTATGCTTCCGATGGATAGATCCTTTTAAGGTTAGCCAGGTATATCCCCATAGAGTAGTGAAGATCAGAATTGCCAAGATAGGGAAAGTGTTTAAAGTCAATAGACATCATATCAAGCCTTACTTTGAGAGATTTTAGATTCACAACGTGGAGGTGATGGAGCTTGAAGCTCCAACATTCAATGGTTAATATCGGTTGATGGGGTCGAGCTCATAATCATAACATGAGCTTGTTGGGAGGCACCCTAACTTTATCCTTTCATTTTAATTATTTGTTGTTTTAGTTTGCTTTTATTTGAGTACTTTTGTTAACTATTTTGTTTTTAGGAATGCAAGACTAGAGCTGTAAATTATGCTTTCAAGTTATTGAGCCTACTCTGATCCAGGTGAGTCCTTCTGTTCTCATCCCCTTGTGTTTTTATTAATTTTAGGACATTGGGGACAATGTCCCATTTAAGTGTGGGGGTGGGGCCAGTTTAAAACTTTTGCATTTTTGCACTTGGACTATGATGAATGTTGAACCAATGGCATTTTATCTTAGTAGTTGGACTGAGAATTCAGTTATGTACTTGAATTTGAATTAGACAGCTTGAGTGGAAGGTGAATCATATGGATTGATTGAAGCAGTTAGTTTCATAAACTCAGTCAATAATTTGATACTTGATTGATTAGGTAATGCAAAATTTTAATGGATTTTCATATAAGAACATGCGAGGTTTTAAGCCTATACGATTGCATTTCATAGTCATTATGTTTCTTTGCTATATGTGATGCTCCATTAAGAGGATTTCCTTTAGAAGTTGCATTGAACCAGTTTGAAACTACGAGATGCATGTGATATTTGTGAGTTGCATTATGTTTTAGGGTTCAATTTGCCAGGTATTTAGTGTTAATTTGAGTGTCGAGTGTGTCTTTAGGTTTTAAATGTGTTAGTTTCTGTATTTTAACTGTTTTTATGTGTTAGTATGAGTCTTTGAGCTTAAATGTTATGCTTTTTAGGTACCTTGATGTGTTTGTTAGTGTTTCAGGGTTAAGGCAAAGAACGAAGAAGTTTCGGAGAGTTTCAGGCCAAAATTTTGACCTTTAGTCACGATTATTATAGAGAGGCTAGAACTAGGCCACAATAGTGGAACTTAAATCACAATCATGACAGAAAGGGTTAGACACTAGCTACGATCGTGACAGGCAGGCCCACGATTGTGGCTTGCGCTAGGCAGATACAAGAATAGGTGAAAACGTTAAGTTTTAAGGAACTTTTTAGACCGTTTTGACCCCGAACAAACCCTAAGACTTCCAAAGTATTTAAGGAACATAAAAAGAAGAGAAAGGAACTTTTTACATCAGCCAAATTTCGAAACCATAGAGAGCTTATCTAGAGATTTGAGGAAGGAGACGAAGGAAAAGAGACACTGAGAAGAAGCTTGACACGAAGTACTTCCTAGAATAGGTGGTTTCTTACCATCACTGCCTCCATCATCTTCCATTCCAAACTATTTCTAGTTTATTTTGTTCTTACAATTTTATAGAATTTGAGATAGCCAAAAATGATAGGTTGTTGAATGTTAAGGATACTATTTAAACTCAACTTCGGGATTTGTTTTTGATATTAATGAACTTTGATTTGTTGCAATTTTATTGAGTTATTCGTGATTCAATTTCTATTTTTAATAATTCAGTAACAAATTGAGAGGGTGAACTGAGTGAATACCATCAAATTGGGCTAAAGAGAGTTACATAGTTTGATGGAAAAAGAATTGAATCAAACTGTTAAATTTATGTAGTAAGAGATCGTGCATACGGTAGGTTATTAGACAATTTCAAAACTAAATTAGGTTTTGGGTAAATTATGAATCAAGAGATTGCAATTTCATAATCTTATTAGGGATTATTAATTAGGGTTAAAGATTATAACTCGAGAGAGATTAATCCACCCTAGACTCGGTAATTCAATTATTTCATAATCAATTAGATTTTCATTAAAGTTGGATAAAAACCCCCTTTCTCTCAATTGGTAGTTCTGAGATTAATTCTTGATTGGGTTATGCAATTTGCTATCCTACTTATAATTTCTAAATTTAATTCTTGAGATTGGTTGCTTGTTGATTAATTCTCTACATTAATTTGTTATTTTGATTTATTGCGAATTTAAGTCAAGCCTTAGATTTTGGGATTAAATTACTCCTCCTCGTGGGATTGATACCTTAGCTACTATGTGAACAACCCGTGTATTTGTGGTATTATCAAGGTTATAAATATTAAAACTTAGCATACACAAACCGTTGATTAAGTTTGTTGTTGTTGTTGTTAGGGAGGCGATTAGTTTAGTTCTTTAGTATATGGATTTTCCACTATCTTTTTTTCTAATTAAAAAAATTTTGGGGGTATAAAGTAGAGACACATCAAGACATCTTAGAGTAAGAATAAGACATCTGAATAGTTGAATGCAAAGAAGAGTTAAAAAGAACAATCATAGAGTATGTATATTATAAGGAGCAAACGACATTTGTGGAATTCAATGAGTCCTAATTTGGTTGGAGAAATCATCATCCTTATATGAACCTATAAACTTCGCGGTGGCAGACCCACCCCGATCTCTATTGGTCCAACAATGCAAATACTCACTTAGGACAACAAGACCTATTTGAATTTCAACAAGATGAATCCAGTTCATGGGATTCCAAGATGGAAAAAATCATGAATAAGCTCACAGATATGGAAGAGAACCAAAAGAGATTGGAAAAGAAGTTTGAGCAAGTAGTAGAAGATCATGCCTCTTCCATTCACAATGTAGAAGTTCGAACAGGCCAGCTCTCCTAGGAATTTTGTAAGCAAAGTGTGGAAAACTGTCTGTACAGCATGAAAATAAATGCAATAGAACCATGTCAGGCTATCACACTTAAGAATAGGGTAAACTAGAAGAACCAACTAGAAATCAGGCTAAACCTGAGCTTATAGAAGACCAAGAAATTAAGAAAGAGGAGAAGAAAAGAATGTTAACCCTCCCTTTTGTTCACCAGTTTTTTATATACCATATTTGAACATCAAAAAATTTTAGGTAAATATCCATAACGAGAACCCTATATTTCAGATTAATGACGACCAAGTGACATTCAATATAAATGATGTATTTAAGAATCGAAAGGATGGTAGCTCATTAAGGATAATTGATATGTTTGAATCTTATGATGAACAAGAGGACAAAGAATAGATGACAACAAACATCGAGTTTGAGAAGCTATGATAGTCTCTATTTGTGAAGCAGAAGAAGCAGAGGAGAAGAAGGTGATTAAAGAAGAAAAGGAGCAACTCACCTTTATACAGGACAAACCGTTGGATTCAATGGAAGAGTCAGGGAGTTTTGTTATTCCCTGTTTTGTTGACAGTTTATTTGAAAGAAGAACATTATTGAGCCTAATTGGTTTCCATAATGTTATTAACATCATCTTTTTGATTATGTTGCAATTTATATCTTACTTGCAGGCTAAAAAAATAATATTGAATGAAAAGGGTAGAGGCAAGCAGCTCATAATTGATCCCGACTGAGTTTCCAAGGATAGAGCATTGAGCTACTGATGTTAAAAGAAGCGCTACATGAAAGGCAACCTATGGAAAATTATCTTCGATTATTTGTGTTAGAACGTTTGAATTCCATAGTTAGGATTATTTTGTTTTTGAATAAAATCAAGAAGGAATAAGATTTAGGAATAAAGTGGTTGATTGATCAAGCAAATAAAAGAGAGGTGAAGAGGTTACAAAAGAATTAAGAAGTGAATTTGAAAAGGCTACAAATTTTCAATCCTCTAAATTTCTTCCAAATTCTACCTAATTCCTAAGGAATATGCTAACATTAAGCAATCAACCCGACAGGGGAGATTAGGACGAATTCAAGTTACAGGACATGGAAGAAAAAATCAAGCAACAAAATTTGGCGTGCCCTTCCTAATCTACACAGAGGATGAAGGTATTCATTTTTGAACTCTTAATACTAGACAGATAGTAGTTCCTAAGTACTTTGATTTTGAAACACTTGACAGGCTAGAGTTGTCCGAGAGAGTAGAAAATTTAGTTGAACAAATCTAGTGGGCCTAATTTATACAGTTCCAATTTTCTATCTATCAGGAGCTCACATTGGAATTTTTCACTTCACTGACTTATGACCCTAAGAACCTTAAGGAATTGTGGTTTAGGTTGAGAGGAAGAGTTTATGAATTGAATGTAGAACTCATGTGTGACATGTGTTGATTCCCTGAATCCTCCATCATCGATTAGCATGAGGATTTTCATCATTCTGAATACTGGAATGAACTCACTAGAATTGAGCAATTTCATGCCAAGAATGTTCATAACAATATAATACTGTCCCACAAACACTTGTTGCTGCATAAATTCATGTATTAGCTGGTTTTTGACAAAACAAAAACCAATAAGTGTTCCATAAAGGAATTTTTTGTAACATCCCGTTTCCATAGAATGGGTCGGACCAGAGAAACGGGTCCAAGTGTGGTAAATCAGAGAAATTAGAACAACACATCTCATGCTCATGCGAGTGACTCACACACATACGACTCAGACTCGGGATCAGTCGCCACTGTATGCTATAACATAACTCTAATGCAATGCACTTGACTCATGTGTCAGAAAATGCCCATGTAAGATAGTACTTCTGGGCT
>JANZXR010121056.1:0-35899 GCA_027575705.1 Erythroxylum echinodendron
AAATCTGAAAATTTATGAATGATATAGGAATGAAGGTGTTATTAGGAATGTAAATGTGATCCAAAGGATATGAGTAAGGTGTATTAGGTATGAATGAATGAAAATTTGGATATTGTGTGATTATATAATGCTAGAAAAGGATTGGTGAATGTATGATTGATGAAATTAGAATAACCAAGTTTACTTAAGGTATAAGCCTAATTTCAAACTATTTATATCCAAGTTATGATGTGTGAATGGTTAAGAGTTGTGATTTAAGGTTACACACCCAGGAAAGTTAATTGAGCATGCATTAAATATGACACACACACACACACACACACACACACACACACACACACATATATATATGCATGATTAAATATTTCTATGATTGATCAACTTAGTAATGTGTATAATATGTGTGTATTGCATGACTAAAGAAGCGTAAATAGAACGTCAGCATCCAAACATTACTGGTTGGTCAAGGCAATAGCTTATCTGGAGCTTACTGTAAGTCAACCTAAATGTTTTCTCACTACGATTGGTTTGTTTCTATTTAAATTTCAGTTATTGAACTATTATTTATATGAATGTGATAACTCCAGAAATTGACGGTCTGAGGAGTTTGATAATTGAGATTGTATTAGGAGTGCTTCAGAATTGTATGTGAATCTGAAAAAATATATGTACTTAACTAAATATTGAATGCCAGACTCAGATCCGATGAATGTGAAAATGACAGCTTAATATGTATGATTGGATTGAATTATTGGATTGTTTTGAATATTGTGAGATGAAAATCGTACTTGTTGAAGCATGATGTAATATGACGTGACATTCAAAATTTGATGATATGATTTATTTTTGAATTGGATTGTGATTTGTCCTTGTGCTTGATATGAGTGAGCACATTGATGATGGTTCACTAACTAAGTTCCCAAACTCATCAAAATTGCAAATATTGATTTACAAATATAAAGGAGACCTAGCTTCTAAGGCAAACTAGTGGAAGTCTAGTTCTTGCAATTTTGGAAATCAAGAATGACTTAAAGGTCTGGTCAACTAATACTGAAAAGTTTATGTAGAATACTTTTGTATAATTTCTCACTTCATATAGAAATTTTTGTAAAAGAGTAGTAAACTCTCAGATATTTTTGGTAGAGTAAATATAAGGATTATGAAATGTAATGCCACAATGTAAATTATGTTTATGAATGAAATAGGAAAAGTTGATCTTTTAACTACTTATGTTCTATATGATGCCATATAAGTTGATGTGATTGCTCTCACATGCCATTTTCATAGAGTATCTTCTCAGATGTCCTCTGGATATTGGGGCATATGCTCTATGGAGGTGGTGTGTTGCACTCCATGCATAGGATGAAACGGTAAGGGGAAAGGAGATCTTTTTTCCTCACTCCTCTTGCCTCCTAAAACATACAATAGGGCTTATAATTTATTAGAACATTAAAGGAGATTATGGTAATGCAATAATTAACCCCAAGTCTTAAATTTCTCTTGAAATTTAAAAGCTTCCATAAGGTGGGAGATAAATTCCCAGCTTAAAAAGTCGAAAGTTTTTTAAAGTCTATCTTGTCGATATATTTTTGGACCAATCTTCTGTAAATATAAATTAATGTATTATCCCCAATCTATCTTTCCTCTATAAAAGCACCTTGAGTTTCACTGATGAAGGTATTATTTGTTTTAACATAAAGGCAATAATTTTTGAAATAATTTTTTACAAGAAATTAAATGATATTGTTATGATATCATTGAACTAAGAGGGGTTAGGATTTTTATGGATTAAGAAAAGAAATATTCTATTGATTTCCTTGAGATTTTATCCTTTTGAAAGAACCCCTATATTGCCTCAACCATCATAAGACCAATAAGGGGACTTTTGATAGAAAAGCACATTCAAACCATTAGGGCCATAAGCTTAATTTTATTATTACTCCTTAATATCAAAAATGATTTGTGATCATTAAAAAGGGGATGTTGTTTAACTAGGAGAGGTTTTATTTTATGTTTGGATAATAACAAAATATAAATACTACTAATGAGTTTGTTATCTTGATGAGAAGATATATAAGAATAAGATATAGCCTTGCATAATTTAATAAGCTACTTCATAAAGATTATAAAGAAAAGTTAAAGTTTGTAACCTTTAATGTAAACGTCAAGTCAAGAACAAAAGAATATTAAGGCACATTAAATCCATTCTATACTTTGCAGTATTAATTGTAATCTCATTTTGTTACTTTGGTAATGTTAAAGCCTCACTAGATATAAACTTTTTATATTATTTTATTACATGAGTCTTTTTGTTCATTAAGAGGTATTAAAGTTTTATTCTTGAAAGAAAAGCCTTAATATCTTTCAAACATTCTTTTGGGGACATTTAGAATTGTTTTTAACTATAATTGCATTAAACAAATCAAGTTTGAGAATTTATAATTATTAAAATCATGTTTTTGGGGGATTGGTCAAACAATGTAAGTTATTGGCAAATCAATATAAGTTAAATGTGTAAATAAAGTGTTGGTTGACCAATATACTGATGTGATCAAACAATGTCCCTCCAGGATACACATTGGTTGACCATTAACCTTAGTAATCAGCCAATGTGTAACAACTAGTGAATATTTTGCACTAAATGCACATTGGCTGACCAATATGACCTAATGGTTAATCAATATGCTAGAACTAGTCATTATAGTTTGTTAAATTGGTTGTCTAATATGGTGATGTGATCAAACAATGTCCTTCTAAGTGACACATTGGTTGACCATATAGCATAGTAATCAACTAATGTGTAATGAACAGGGAATATTTTTGCATTGAATGCACATTAGTTGACTAATATGAACTATTGATCAACAAATGTGCTAAAATTAACTGTTGACTCTAAAATTTGGTATAGGTACCAAAAGCCTAGAAATATATATTTTCTCACTATTTCTCGTATAATCGTTGAATTTTTTTATACATATTTCTAAGTGTTTATCAAGTATTTGGTAATTTATTATCATATATTTGGGTTGGTAAGCTCTTTGGAGTTATCAAAATGATGAAGTGAGATTTTTTGAATTGTATGCCTTTTTTAGGGTATTGCATATTGTACTTGCAGTGTCTCACATAGCATTGATGTTCTTCTTCACCTTGGAGGAAGATTGTATAAGAGTTCCCTTTTTCATAAAAAGATTGTACTAATGTTATTCTTCACCTTGAAAGAAGAGTTATGGTGGAATTACGAGAAGTGTATTGAGAGAGGATGTAAGAAAATGTTATTTGCCAAACCATTATAAACTGGTTTGTGTTTCTCTTACCTTACCTTTTACATTATTGTTTAAGTGTGTTATTGAATTTTATGATTTCATATATTCATCTCTTATAATTTGTGTTTATTTACACTAAAAGTAAATAATTCAATAATTTTTAACATCCAATTCACCCTTATTAGATTTCTTTAGGAACTAATAGATGGTATTATAATGGATATATTAGATTAGTATTTCAAACAAAATCATATAGTAAAGATTATAATGGCATACTTAGGAGCATAATCATTATCATCCAACAAAGAGGGATCAAATATTAGTAAAGCCCTATTTTTTATGGAAATATCTATCTCTATTAGAAAATAAAAGTGAAAACTTTCTTAATAGCAAAAAATTTTAACTTACGAGAAATTATCACAAGTGGTTCATTCATTCCTAGTAAAGTGAGAAATGATAGAAAAGATCCTAAACTAAAAGAGGAATGGGATCCTTAAAACAAAAGACTAACTTATTTTAACAGTAATGCTATTCATATTTTATTTTTTGCAATTAGAAAGAAATGAATTCAATAGGGTCTCTATATGTGAAGCAACTTATGAAGTTTAGCATACTTTAAAAGTTACACATAAGGGAACAAATCAAGTAAAGGAGGACAATGTTAGCATGATCTTAAATGAAGTACGACAAAAGCATAACCATTATATATACTAGATTTTTAATATTATTGATGTTCTTAAAGATCCTAGAAAGGCGTATAATAATATTAAAATAGTAGGAAATTTGCATAGGTCTCTTCTGAAGATAGTGGGAAGCTAAAATAACGGTCATACGAGAAGTCAAAGATTTAAAAAAACTACCATTAGAGGAGCTTATTAGATATCTCCATGTATACAAAATAAGGCTGCAACAAATGCTTCAGCGAAACAACATTTCAAAGAAAAATAACTTAGCATTTTTCCCCTAACATTTCCTGAAATGTCTAAGTTAGTCCTTACCATTATCTATAGTGTCATGTTACACTTTAACATTTTCAAAATAGAACTAATAACATTCTAGTATTTGGGTCATCTATTTAGCCTATATAATGTCACGTGTGCTTTATGGCTAAAGATGATGATAACTCTAGATCTTGTGATAATGATAATGATGTTAAACTTTCATGTAATAAACTAGTTGAGAGTTGCAAAATTATGAGCATCAAAAAGAAAAAGTTATCTTCCTAACTCCTAAAGACTTAAAAGAATATATATGTATGCATATGTGAAAATGAAAAGAAAATGAGTGAATTATATAATATCAAAGCATCTAAAAGTGTGGCCATCTTTAATAATCACAACTTAAATGTATTAAAGCATATGAATAAAGTATTGAAAAAGGAGGTTGATGCTTTCGAAGACTTATTGTCTATGTTTACAAGGGGAAGTGAAACTTGAAAATATTTTAAGAGTTAAAAAGAGTTCAAATATTATGCATGGAATCATATATAACTATTGGAGGTTTTCAAACACCAACATTACTTTTGTCAAAATAAAGCATCCTCATAGTGAAGAATCATTGCCTAATATAACAAATGAGTGTGGAGCATCTAAGCATTCATATAAAACATATACACTTCTAACATCCAATGGGGCTTACCCTAAAGCAAACCTCATGCTTTCATATATGGTTCCAAATCTTAGCCTAGAACTCAACACTCTCAAAGCAAAATAAGCATAACTTTTAGGAAAAAACATATGATAGCATGCAACCTTACTTATACTCTATTAAGACTTATACTAAGAATAATATCATGCTAAGAATAATATCATGACACATGTTTAGACTCCTCATAAAAATCAATTCAACTAAAGAAACATGCATCATACATACAATTATATTAGTTCTCTTCAATATCTATAAAATATTTAAACTCTTTTATCTAAAGGATATATTCCCATATATATATATATACATATAAAAGTAATTAAGATTCCTCTTTATTATGAAAGAAGATCATAAAAATGTTCATCTTTATTCAGAAAAGAATGTATAAAGGCTATTCTTTGTCTTAAAAGAAGAGTTATAGTGGAATTAAAAGAAGAGTTTTAGGAATGAAGGTAGGCAATGGTCATTTGTTGAACCACTTTAAATTGGTTTACTTTTTTCTTCCCTTACCATTTTTACATTATTTCTTAAGTGTGTTATTAAAGTTTATTACATTATATTATATAATATTTCCACCTTTTAGAAATTATGTTCATTAACACAGTAAGTAAATATTTTTTTTAATTTATCAACATACAATTCTCCATTCCCCTCTTGGGTGCCAATAAAGACTAATAAATGAAGTCTTATAGCAAAGATTATAATGACATATTTAAAAGCATTATCGTCATCATGCAACCAAGAGGGATAAAACATTATTAGATTCCCTTTCTTTGACGGAAATAATTATCTGTTTTAAAAAATTAAAAGAATTCATTAAAATCCATCTTCTTATGAGAGGAGCACTCATCTTTTCAATTACTTAGTGAGCTGTCGAGATTTCTCTAATCCAGCAGTGTATTTTGTGTGTTAAGGCATGTTTATCAGTTTTCCCCTTGTGGAATAATCTTTGACTTCTTTCCATCCATATTGTATAAACTGAACAATTTAGGCAGAGGATAAAACACATTTAGTCTTTCTCCAACTTTTGATATCGATTTTCAACCCACTCCAATATGCTATCCCAATTAGCAACTGGGAAGAAAATATTCATTGTGTGTTGCATTCTAGCCCAAATAGAGGAGTGTTGCATTCTGGCCTAAATAGAGGCTATGTAGTTGCATTTGAAGAAAAGATGATCAATAATTTCAAATTCAAGATAGCATAATTCATATAGGGAATCATTATTTCCTATAATAATTTCCTTTATTTTCAGCCTTCTCCTAACTGCCAACCATGTTGTAAAGGAAGCTTTAGCAATCAAAGAACTATTCCAAACAATATTGTACCAAGGTACGAGAGGGTTAGGTGGCCTAATTGCTTTGAGACATAAAGAGTTGGAGAATTTACCATTATTATTAATGGGCTAGATGGGTTTAATAGTTAAAGAACAATTAGGCAGGTAGTTGGGGAAGTAATTCAGTAGCCTTTTAGCCACTATTCCTGAAAAATACCATGTGTTGTGAGTAATGACCTTCTTGACTTGATCTTGAACTTAAATTCTAGTTATGAGAACTCAGATACCTTCTCTCAGGAATAGAGGACTTAGATTGTTCTAATTGTTAAACCAAAACCAAGTGTCCTCTCCATTCCCCACTTGAATTCTAATAAAGGGAAACTAAATTTATCTCTTTATGAAAATTTGAATGAGGGGCTAAGAGTGTTATTTCTATTTAGTGATCGAAAATGACTATCTTTATTAGAAAGTAATGATAAAATGTTCTTAATGTCTAAAAATGTAGACATAGGAAATAGTTTCAAATCGCCGCGTTATACCTATGAAAGTCATTAAAAAAATAAAAGGCCCTCAAAGTAAAGGAATAATCGTAACCTTAATATAAAAGATTAATTTCATAAAGTAGTAGGTCGTACACATATTATTTTGTGTATTATAAAGAAATGAATTTAGTAGAATCTCTAAATGTGAAACAATTTACGAAATTGTGCATACATTATAAATTACTTATAAGGGCATAAATCAAGTTAAAGAGAGTAAAATGTGCTTATTAAGGCACTAATATGAAAAAAAGTTGCTTAGGCCTCTTTTGAATATATAGGAAGCTAAAGTGGCAACTATATAAGAAGCCAAAGATCTAACAACACTGTCATTAGAGAAGCTTGTTGGATCTCTGCTCATATGTGAAATGAGACTTCAAGAGATGCAAGAAGAAATAATTTTTCTGAAGAAAAATGACATAGCATTCAAAGTCTCAAGATTGGAATCAAGTGAAGACGAGATATCTACAAGTGGATTAGTGATGATGAGCTCACCTTTATCATTAGAAAATTCAAGAAGTTTTTTAAGTTAAAAATTTTCTATAAAAAAAGACTTCAAGGAAGGTAAAGTTAATTCAAAATGTAAATACTTAAACATTATTTCTTTTAAATGTATAAAAATACATGAAGTCCTAATGTCCTCTACTCAAAGATAATGGCAAGTATGAAAGAAATATTAAGTAGGAGAAAAATGAAAAAAATAATAAGGAAGCAACTAAATCCTTAACTTAGAATGATATAACTAAATCTAAATACAAGCATTTAAAAGGAATAATAGCTTATATATGCTTTATAGCTAACGAAAATGATGAGGTAACATCAAACTTTAATTTGTGTGATAGTGGTAATGATAGTGATAGTGATAGTGATAGTGATTTGACATATGATTAAATAGTTAAAAGTTTAGAAATTATGAGTACAAAAGGTAAAAACTATCTTCCAACTCAAAAAAGTTAAAAAATAATTAGATGCATGCATGAATTAGAACAAAAAGATTAAGAGAATTATTAAAATGTGATCATTAATGATTAATATATATTAGACAATAAAGTATGAAAATGAGATGTTAAAAAAGGAGATAAATGTTCTTAATGATTCATCATCCAAATTCACTAAAGGGAGTGAGAAACTAGAAAACATGTTAGGAGCTCAAACGAATTCAAGTAATAGGTATCAAATTGGGTATAATTACTTAAGTAAACCTAACATAAAGAATACATTTGTCAAAGGAGACCATATACATAGTGAGGAGCCTTTAACTAAGACGACAAATAAGCATAACACACATATATCTAAGCAAACACATACATAAAAAAATGTACAATAGGCACCACCCAAAAACAAACCTCATGCTTTATTTATGGATCTATACTTAAGAATAAAATTCAATATTCTTAAGGTAAGAATAGATCTAGTTTCTATGATAATATGCAAACCTACTATAGGCCTCAAAGAATCATGCATCCAACATCTACTCATAGTATGAATCATATATATAACCATGGTAGGATATTTTTACTACCCTAAAAGAATGTTCAATGCCTTTAATATCTTCAGCATTATCCATGCAAACATAAAAGTCCAAGCAATGCTTTTATGCATCATCATTAATTATATAACATGGTATGTCATTCCTATGGTAAATATAGACATGATGATAGCTTTTGTTTCTTAAAAAATTGAAAGATAAACCTAGAAGGTGTGAGTTGAGAAGAACAAGATTAACAACCTAAGTTCATTTAGGTATTAAAATAAATTGATAATTTTTTTATATAGAAAAGGAATATAGGTACGAAGGATCTATGATGCTTTTTTCTCTTAGTGTTTAATAAGAAGACTCTTGTTGTTAAAGATTTGTGTTTTTAATTTAACCAATTATCTTTTAAAGTTATTGATGTAGGATAAAAAGTAGACCTTAAGAAAAAACAAAAAAGATCATCAATACTTTTCAAAAGAGCCAATTATTCCAGAACAAAAAAATTGGAGTGAAAATTTCTCATATTCAATTCAATGCTATAATTTTAAGAATATTATGCAATACTTTTGCTTAATTTTTTATTCCTATTCAAAATAAAAAATGTCCTCTAATGATTTATATAATCATTAGAATAGACTAGAAACTTAAGAAGAATCATTATCCAAATCATATCATAGATAATGTTCAACATGAAATGATTATTAGTTCATATTTTAGAAACTTGTTAAATCTTACATTTATTTATCAATTTGAGTCAAAATCCTTAGTAGTGATGAATGTTGAGTATGAATTATGAATAAGGGATTAAACAATTTCTCAAGAAGTATAGTATAGTTCTTAGAACCTAAACTTAGATATTAATGCAAAATATGGATATTGAGTTGCATTCATTAATAAACTACATTAATTTTGTGATAGTTTTACTAAAATAATAAATGGGGACATATTTTGAAAAATTAGAAAAGTATTGGGTATGATTAATGGTAATTTTATATGATAAGGATCATTTATAAGATTTAACTCATTTTTACTGATATTTAGTTAATTGATTATGTGTTTTACTATTTTGAATTAAGTTTGAAGGTAGTTTATTTACTTTTCAGAATAAAATAGTTGACTTATATTCGAGTATAGTTTGACTAGTGTTCCCAAAAATCATCTTTCTATTGAGTTTATAAGTAGTTTAGTTGCAGTAATGGTTGACCACATGTTTCTACTGGTCAACCAATATAGTTCTATGATCAACCAATGTCATGAATAGTAAAAATCAAGTTCCAGCGAATTTTTAACAAAATTGATTGTTAGTGTGGTCCACTAAACATGATAACTTATATAAAGTACAAATATTTCATATCAATTCCCTGTGTCTTGAATGATAAAATGCTTATGATTATAGATTATATATCTTATGTTTTATGGAGTAGAATGAAGATTTTGATCAAAATATGTTTCTAAGTGGATATTTAGCAAAGAAAAAAAGATGCAAATTTTGGATCTAAGTATGCTTCTTTACTCTTTTATTCTTTAGTATTTATATGTTTCTTGAGATTATTAACATTTTTTTGTTTGATTGAAACAAAAAAACCTATTGTTTAATTATCAAAATAATATATTTTAAATACATAATTATTTGATTATTATAATGTTTAGTGGTAAAATAGGAGGGTTTAAAATATAATATTCAAACCATATTATATGGATCTATAATCTAGTATGAATAAATCAAGCTTGTCTATTTATTGGCTAGAATTAGCAGTCTCTCTAATTTTTAACGTTATCAATAAATTAAATCCTAATAGCTTGTTTATGTTATTTATTAATAAGATAACTAATTAAAGAGCTTGTTTTAGTTAACGACGAAGTAAGGAAAAATAGATAACAAAGCTTATTAAAATTCGTAGCTAGTTTATTAAGGAATAGAAAAGCCTATTACTTCAAAGGATTAAAACTGAAATTATACCTTGGTTTTGATATTTGTTGTAATTTTATTTCACTAAATTGCATTCTTGATTTTTTTGGTTTTCATTTTTAATCTATTTTAATTTTTATCTTAAAATCTCACTTCCTTTACTTTGTGTTGTTTTATTAACTTAGAGAAGGAGACAAGCTTTACTAATTTATGGAGATTCGACCTAGCTCATTGCTACATACAAATTCATTTGTGATTACGGTAGGATTATATTTGTTGAATTTGAAAACCACCAAATCTTAGTATCGTTGCTAGGATTGGTGTCAAAGAAACTTTATTTATTATATTCCTCACAATTCTTGTGCATCTTACCCTTAATATGATCCTAAGATCAAGAAAATAGTTAGGAGATTAACGAAGGAAATGAATTTAGGTAAGCAAGCATCTTCCTTTTCATCTACTAGATTAGAACCAACATTTGGATTGACATAATCCTCTAGTGATTCTAATATTAAAGGGATTATTATTGATTAAGAGAGAACCTTGAGAGAATTTGTGGAACTAGATTTGACTCAATAACCTCTTTGCATCGAATTTTCAAACTTAAAGGTAGATTTTAAGCTTAAGTTTGATAAGATTCATTTTCTGCCTACCTTTTGTGACATCGAGAATAAAGTTCTTATAATCTCTTAAATGAATTTCATATAGGATGCTCAAGTCTAAAACTATAAGGTGTATTCTGATAGTTGTGATTTGCATTGTGTTTTAAGGTGTAATTTGTTAAGCATTTAGTGCGAATTTGAGTGTTGAGTCTGTATTTATAGTTTAATTGTATTAGTTTATGTGTTTTAAGTGTTTTTATGGGTTAGTATGAGTCTTTGAGCTTATTTGTTATATTTTTGAGGTGCCTTGATGTGTTTGTTAGTGGTTCAGTGTAAAAGGCGAAAAACGGAGTTACGAAGAGTTTTGGGCCAAAAATATAGCCCATGATTATGGCATAAGAGGCCACGATCGTGACAGAGAGGGATGAACCAGGGAAGCCAGGCCACAATCGTGCACTTTGGGCATGGTCGTCACAGAGAGCTTAGATCCAGGCCACGATCATGACAGAGAGGGTTAAGCGCTAGCCATGATCGTGGCAGGCAGGGCCACGATTGTGGCCTGCGTTGGGCTGAAGCAAAACTTGAGTTTTGCAAGATTTTTTAGACCATTTTGACCCTAACTTAAACCTAGGGCATCTGAAAAGTATAAATACATCATAAAGGGACATAACTAGCAGTTTTAAGGAGTATGAAAAGAGAGCATTCACGTCAACCACATTCCGAAAAAACCTAGAGAGTTATTGAAAAATTGAGGAAGGAGACGAAGGAAGAGAGTCACGGGGATGAAGCTTGACACATTATACTTCTCAAAACAGGTGGTTTCCCACAATTGCTACCTCCATGAATCTGTTCTGACAGTATTTCTATTTTTATTTCAATTTTATGGATGTATGAAATTGGGATGATTATTGAAATTAACTGTTGTCAAGTATTGATTTATATCTAAACTCACCTTCAGGTTTTTGGTCATTGAGATTAATAAAGTTTGGTTGATTGTGTTTTTATTGATTTAATTATGATTCAATATCTGTTCGTAATAATTTGACAATAAATTGAGAGGGTGAGTCGACTGAAAAAATCAAATTAGGCTAACAAGAGTTAGAATAATTTGATAGGTAGAGCATTGAATCAAACTGGTAGAATTGTATAACGTGAGATGGAGTATAGGTTCCCGGTAGGTTATTAGACAATTTTAGAACTAATTTAAGTTTTGGTTCAATTGTGAATCGACAGATCACAATTCCATATTTAAATTAAGGATTATTAATTAGGGTTAAGGATTATAACTTAAGAGAGAGTAATCTACCCTAGGACCCTCTAGGCCCATTAATTCGATAATTGCATGAGTAATCTACCCTAGGACTCTCTAGGCCCATTAATTCGATAATTGCATAAGTAGTTAAATTTGTGTTAATTTTGGATTAAAAATCCCCTTTCTCTCACTTGGTAATTTCTAGGTTGATTTTTGGACTGGATTGTATGATTTGTTATTTGTTTAGATTTCAACAGTTTAATTCTTTAAATTAATTGTTTGATTTATTTATTTTCTGCGATAGTTTATTTATTTTGAATTATTGTAGTTAGTACAACCTTAGATTTTGGGACTAGACTTCACTTCTCATGGGATGGATACCTTAGGTACTAAGTGAATGACCTGTGTGCTTGTGAAAATTACCAAGGTTATAAATATTAAAACTTAGCTTACGTAACCTTGCAATCAAGTTTTTAGCGCCGTTGTCGGGGAGGTACTTTTGTTTTATAGTTTAAGGTGTTAAATTAATTTTAATTTTTAATTTCATTCTGTTTTTTTATTTTAGAATTCGTGCTCTTGCATGAATAAAAGAGTCACGAGAGATGTTGGATTTAGACATCACACGATTAGAACAAAATCTTAGGAAAGCTATGCGAGAGGAAGAAGAAGAGTTAGGAAAATCATCAATGGCCGAGGAGTTTCAAAGAAACATGGACTAGGAAGAAACTCAAGGATGACAGCAGAGGACCCTCTGGACTTTATGAGACCAAGGCTCAACCCATCAAACCAAGGAGTGGCTAGGCCGCCTGTTCAAGCGGCCTCATTCGAGATTAAGCTAGCCCTCCTGAATATGCTTTAAAAAAACTTACAATTTTAAAACGCGCATATCGTGAACTTCCTCGAGATCTGTGGTACTTTTTGGTACCATCAGATGTCGGATGATGCGATTAGAATTAGGCTGTTTCCTTTCACACTTAGTGATAGAGCAAAGGCTTGGTATCATTCACCGAGCCTAGCTAATATCACAACATGGGATCAGCTTGTGCATGCGTTCTTAGATAAGTACTTCTCGTTGACTAAGGTAACGAAGATTATAAAGGAAATCACTAATTTTTAATAAGGTGATGAGGAGTCAATTTATGAAGCGTGAGAAAGATATAAGGACATGCAAAGGAAGTGTCCATACTACAACCTACCTAAGGTATTCCTTTTGCAGACCTTCTACAATGGAGTGAACCCACCAATGAGAGGCACCATAGATGCACCGTCAAGAGGATCCTTAATACGGAAAACTGTCGATCAAGCAGAGGAGCTAATTGAGGAGATGACAAGCAATAGCTATTTACGGACGAGTGAGCAAGGAAGGGAACCTACTTCTTGTAGGGAGCATAAGGGAATTATTGCGGTCGATCAAATGACAGAGATGCAAAAAAAGATCGACAATTTAATGTGACAATTAAACAACATGAAGGCATCATCCTTAGCTCAGGTAAAGGATGCACAGTTGAAATATAATCTTTGTGGACAATTAGACCATGATACCGTGGAGTGTTATTTAATGAAAGAAGACAATCAAGAGAAAGTGAACTATATGGGGGCATAATATGGCCGAGGAGTAGTAACAATCCCTATTCTAACACTTACAACCCCGGATGGAAGAATCACCCAAACTTCTCCTGGTCGAACAACACTGGTGGACAATTCAGGCCTTAGGGACAATCGGGCTTCCAGCAAGATAAACCAAGCTCGATGGAGTCAAAGTTGGACAGAATTTTGGTTAAGATTGGAGGCATGGAGGAAGCACATATGAGGATCGAGAGCAAATTTGAGCAAGTTACGAAGAACCACGCCTCATCTATACATAATTTAGAATTCTAAGTGGGGTAGCTAGCGGAGGCAATGTCGACTCGAAATGATGGAACTTTTTTAAGCAACACTAAGTCCAATCTGAAAAAACATATCATAATTATTGGTAAGACCCAGGATTGGGAGTCGGAGAAGGTGAAGGATGAAGAAGAAGGTTAAATGATTAAAGAAGACTTCGAGTAAGCCTATGATTGAGTCACTTAATGCAACTCGACGTGTTTTTCCATTCCCTATTGCGCAGTAGTGAGAGTTATATACAAAGAGGGAAGTAGGAAAATTATGGGAGATCAAGCAAAATAAGGTCGAGGAAGTAACGGAGTATCAACAAGATCATTATAGATAGGGCATTTGTAGATTTAGGTGCGAGCATAAATATGATGCCTTACACATTTAGTCTGAAATTGGAGTTAAGAGAGTTAGTGCCCACCAAGTTTTTAGTAAAGACTGTTGATAGGAAAATGCATAAACCGTTGGGGATTATAAAGGATGTGCCAATAAAGGTTGATGAATATACCTTTCCCACATATTTTTTCATATTGGACATTAGTGAAGATATAGACATCCCGATAGTTCTTGGAAGACCCTTTTTGGCCACCGAGCATTCAATAATTGATGTTGATGGGGGTGAATTAACTCTATGAATAGGAAATGCGACTTTGACCTTTAAGGTGACTACAAGAGAGTACAGACCTCCTCCACCTCTAGTGGATAGTCAAGAACCTCAACCTCAAAGAGAATGGGAGGATATAGAGGATCCTGGAAATGCTCTTAGGAAGAAGCGCTAGCGAAGGGGAAGGCAAGGAAAGGAAAATTGTAAGGAGGATGGTAACTACAGTATGGTAGCTAAAGTGCAGACTTTGAGATTAATGAAGGCGCTACCATTGAACCATTCATTCCAACCATTGTAAGCTTAACAGAGCATCGAGCTACTGACGTTAAAATAAGTGCTATATAGGAGGCAACCTATGAAAGGAAAAAAATTAATTTCGTTGTTTAATTTTGTTAGAACGTTGGAAATTTCGTAATTAGGAGTATTTTTTATTTTTGAATAAAAGCAAAAAGGAATAGGATTTCAAAATTATGTGGATGATTGTGCAAGTATGGAAAGAGAGGTGAAAATTGCCACAAAAGAATTAAGCAGTGGAAGTGAAAAGACTGAAAAAGAAAAAAGAAGCAAATCAAGAAGTGGTTACACACTGCAAGCCACGATCGTGGCATGCGGCTATGTAGTAAAAGGAAGGAAAAAATTTTTAAAGAAAATTTTACCTTTTTACCCTTTTTACCACCTATATTTTTAGTTCTAACTTCATTTTCACTTTCACTTTCATGTTCACTTTATCTCTCTAGAGCTCAAGCATCCAAACACTCTCACCTCTCACTAAAAATTTTAACCTTTTGGAATTCTTCCAAATTCTACCTTAGTATGTCGTGCATTAAATAATCAACACGACGGGAACCATATGGACGACAGCGAATTATGGGACAGAGGAGATAGAATTGAGTGATAGACTTTGGCATGCCTTTCCTGATCTACACCGAGGAGGAAGGTACTCATTTTCGATCCCTTCGTGCTAGACAAATTATAGTACCTAAGTACTTTGATTTTGACACCCTTGATAGGCTAGAATTGCGTGAGTGAGTAGAAAACCTAGCTGAGAGGATCCAGTGGGCTCAATTCATTCGATTTCAATTCCCTGTTTATAAGAATCTTACACTGGAATTTTCACTTCCCTAACCTATGACCCTAGGAATCCAAAAGAAGTGTGGTTTAGATTGGGAGGACAAGTCTATGAATTAAATGTCGAACTCATGTGTGAGATGTGTGGATTATCCAAGTCCACCATCGTCAATCAACATGATTACTTCCATCCTTGTCAATACTGGAATGAGCTTACTGGAATTGGGTAATTTCATGCCAAGAATGCTCATAACAATATCATACAGTTTCACGAACAATTGTTGCTACACAAGTTTTTATGTCAGCTGGTCTTTGACAAAATCGAAACCAACAAGTGTTCCACTAAAGAAAATTTTCTATTGTCGTACATGGACCATAGTATTCCAATATGCACATCCATCCATGTGCTAAATGTCATTGCTGTGACTCTGCACAAGTAGAGTTACAATCTAGGAATGGAATATATAGTGTTTGTCATTGCAGAACATTTTGGTGTGGAATGGAGGGGGTTAACCGCTCACTTCCCAAAATTCTTAAACCACCATCATTTATGGTGGTCTGAAATCCTTAAGTCCTATAATACGGAACTTAGAGATAGCAGCCAAAAGACACATGTTCGGATCAGGGAAAGTTAGGTGAGTTCGAGCTCAGCCCACCTCAGCAGGAAGAAGCGTCAAACGAAGAATTTGAGGAAGAAGAGGAAGAAGAACAAAGTTGGAAGAAGGTTTTAGATGCAATCACTGAGACTAACAAGACACTGACAGAGATGGTGTGAACACAACGATGCCAGATCCGACTCCATCACCACCTTCATCTCCTTAGGATTTATACCTAACCCAATTTTGCTTTTCCAAATTAGCTTTCAATTCTATTTTGTTTTTATGTTTATTTTTATTTGTTTTCTGTCACTTTAATTTTTGTTTTGTCTTTTCTTATCTTATGTGATGTATGCCTCCTTCTCACATTAAGGACAATGTGTTGTTCAAGTGTGGGAAGGGATTCTGTGTTTTACTTGTGTATGTGATTTTGCATACTGTATGATAGTTATTAGGTTGCATTGTGTAAATTGTTTAAATGTGTCAATGGCTTAGATGAAGTGAAATTCATTTAATTTTGAACACAGTCTAGTAGGTTGTAAATGATAATTAGCTCAAAAAATTAGCAAATTAGAATTCTATGGATAAATATACAATTTAATTAGGACTTAGTGTAAATTTAGCTTCCTCTAGGTTATCACATTCATTCATAATTTGAGGCCCTTTAACATAAGTAGCTTAAGTAGTATTTTTCATGAAAACAAATAGCTAAAAAGCAACAAGGTAGATAAAAAAAGTGAATATTTTGTTAATAAATCAATATTTTGCTGACCTTTGGGTTATGAATAGAGCTAGTACCCAGTTGAAAACGTGATAATAACTGAGTAACCGGATTGACACGCATCATTAATATGTGCTTTCGTGTCAAAAGGTTATAATGATGTTTCAACCAAGCTGTCTAATAAAAGAATTTAGTCAAGTAACCGGGTCGACATTTATCACCAATGTTTACCTCCGACTAAAAGACTAAGTTCATGTTAATATAAAAAAGGGTGTGTTTGTAATAAAAAACTACCGAACTTTTAATAAGCTTGAATTTTCATGAAAATGAATTTAGGAATAGTTACAGGGTCTGAAGGACTAAAGAATTATTAATGTGTGTGTATAATTTAAAAGGTTAAATAAATTGACACTTATATCTCGATTAATTTGTATATTTAGTTCAAAGCGTTGAGACATAGATTTTGCTTGTTAATGATTAGATATAACTTGTTAAATTATATTTAACATTAAATTTATTTCATGAAGTCAAATCCATTGCCTCATTTTTGCATTGTATGTATTGTGTGTTGTGTGTTTTTGTGTTGTTTGCTTGAGGATAAGCAAACATTTAAGTGTGGGGATGTTGATAGTTATGATTTTCATTATGTTTTAGGGTGTAATTTGTTAGGCATTTAGTGTGAATTTGAGTGTTGAGTGTCTATTTATGGTTTACTTGTGTTAATTTATGTGTTTAAGTGTTTTTATGGGTTAGTATAAGTTTTTGAGCTTAATTGTTATATTTTTGAGCTACTTTAATATGTTTGTTAGTGTTTTAGGGTAAACGGTGAAGAACAGATAAGTTGCGAAGACTTTCGGACCAAAAACATAGGCCACGATCATGACAGAGAGGGACGAGCCAAGGCAGCCAGGCCAAGATAATGCACTTCGTGCATAGTTGTGACAGAGAGCTTGGATCTAAGCCACGATCGTACACTTTGGGTCACGATTGTGACAGAGAGGGTTAAGTGCTGGCCATGATCATGGCAGGTAGGGCCACGATAGTAGCCTTCGTTGGGCTAAAGCAAAAACTAGAGTTTCGCAAGAGTTTTTGAACCGTTTTGACCCCGAATTAAACTTAGGGCATCCAAAGTATAGATATATCGTAAAGGGACAGAACTAGCAATTTTGGGAAGTTTGAAAAGAGAACATTCACATCAGCCACATTCTGAAAAAAAAATAGAGAGTTATTGAGAGATTGAGGGAGAAGACAAAGGAAGAGAGTCATGGAGACGAAACTTGACGTGACGTACTTCCCAGAACAGGTAATTTCCTGCAGTCGCTGCCTCCACGAATCTATCCCGACAATATTTCTATTTTTATTTCAATTTTATGGATGTATGAAATTAGGATGATTATTGAAATTAACTATTGTCGAGTGTTGATTTATTTCTAAACTCACTTCGGGTGGTCCTTGAGATTAATAAAGTTTGGTTGATTGTATTTTTATTGATTTAATTATGATTTAATATCTGTTCGTAATAATTTAGCAATAAACTGAGAGGGTGAGCCAAGTGAAAATAATCAAAGTAGGCTAACGAGAGTTAGGTAATTTGATAGGTAAAGAATTGAAACAAACCGGTAGAATGTGTAACAAGAGATCGAGCATAGATTCCTGGTAGGTTATTAGACAATTTTAGAACTAATTTAGGTTTTGGGTCAATTATGAATTGAGAGATCGCAATTTCATAATTTAAATTAGGGATTATGAATTAGGGTTAAAGATTATAACTCGAGAGAGAGTGATCTACTGTAGGACTGTCTAGACCTATTAATTCGATAATTGCATAATCAGTTAGAATTGTGTTAATTTCAGATTAAAAATTCCCTTTCTCTCACTTGGTAATTTCTAGGTTGATTTTTGGATTGAGTTGTGTGATTTGTTACTTGTTTAGATTTTTGCAATTTAATTCTTGAAATTAATTGTTTGATTGATTTATTTTCTGCATTAGTTTATTTATTTTGAATTATTGTAGTTAGTATAACCTTAAATTTTAGGACTAGACTTCCCTTCTCAAAGGATCGATATCTTAGGTACTACACAAACAACCCGTGTACTTACAAAAATTACCAAGGTTATAAATATTAAAACTTAGTGTACGTAATCCTGCGATCATATTTGAGGAGCAAATTAAGCCACGTTCTTTCCCTTCTTCACCAGTTGATAAAGCTAAAGATTGACTATTTCATTTACCTATTAGGTTTATACTATATGGATAGATATGGTAAAGTTATTCTTTGATAAATTCTTCCCTACCTTAAAAGCTACTAGTATAAGAAGGGATGTATATGAAACAAAACAAAAAGATATTGAGAGCATTTATGATTATTAAAAAAGATTCAAGCAATTATGTGCAAGCTTCCCTTAACACAAGATTTTTAAAAAACTCCTTCTTCAATATGTTTATAAAGGAATTGCTGCCAATTCTCCACAATTTAACTTTAAACAAGAATCATCTTCAAGAAGAGAAAATAAGGTAAATATGTCTAATCTTGAATAATAAAAATTTTTATTTAACCTCTCATGTTCGACAAATGGCCATGGGAAATTTAACATATCAATGTTTATAGGATTTGTACTACTTTTGATATGTGTAAATCATACTATGTTTTCATAGATGTCTAAATGTGTTTTTAAGTTTTTATTAGATGATTATCATATGTATAGGCTTAAAATTATTTTATTATTAATGATTGTATGTATTCTAAGTGTTTGTTTAGTTTACAACAAGAATTGGATCATAGTTTTGGGTTTCAAAGGGTGTTTGATGTGTTTATTGGTGATTGGAAACCAGGAAAGTGAATAATGAAAAAGAAGGAAGATGAATGAAGCAGTGCACGATCATGATAGAGAAGAAATTTCTAGATGCACAACCATGACACCCAGATACACAGTCATGATAGACAGTTTCGATGCGCGACTTATTTTGTATCTTTTGATGTTTTGGAACTAATTTTGGAACAAAATGACCTAGGTAAGCCCTAAATTACCCTAAGATATAAAAGAACAAAAAGACTCCAAAAAGAGGTAGCCACCATCTTACTAAATTGGAGAAAAAGTAAGGAAGATCAAGGAGTATTCAGATTTCTAGTTGTTCTAGCAACTTCCAGACTAGCCCATCTCAAGTTCTTTCTTCTTCCTTTATTTATTTTCTTTAAACTTAATGTATGAAATGAGTTTGATGATTCTCTACACATTTATTATGTTTTAATTTGATATTAGAATATGTTTTTGATTTATTTTGTGACTTGAACACTTTTGATTTCAATTTTGGGTGTTGTTATTTTTATATTTGCTTATACTTCGACAATAAATCAAGAGAGTGAGTCGAGCATAATCTAATTAAGTTGGGTAATGATAGTTAACGACCTAATAAGTCACATAAATATCAAATTGATAATCATACAAAGAGGGATCTTGTGTGAGATCTCGATTATCCAATATATTGTTTAAGAACTAGTCGAAAATGTTAGGTTGTTTTTGTTAATTGAGACTATAAATCTAGAGTTTTGTAATCAATTAGGGATAACTAATTGAGATTAAATGATTAGGTCTTGACAGAGAATAATTAAACCCTTCAAAAATCTAGGATCGACACTAAATTGAATAAAAAATGGTTAAAGGAGCAAAATAAAAATAGACTAAATCCTAGACTTTCATATTTGATAATTTTTGTTTTATTGTGACATCTCAATTATTAAGTGGTTAAGTGCTCAATTTCATTTAATTGTTTCAATTTCTTATCATTCACTTTCATTCAAATCATTTTTCATAACCTTAGACAAAGTTAGGCTCATTTAGTTTTAGCTAATTCCTAGTGGGATCAATACCTCAATTACTAAAAGTTTACGATCTGTATACTTGAGGATGTTGAGGGTTTTATATTAGATAAAACTTGCTTAACATCTTTTAACTATTCAATTTACATGTTCCCACACTTAAAAGCATGCCAATAGCGTTGGAGGATTTATAGTTCCACTGAAAAGAAAATATAACATTTACTCTAATACTTATAATCTAAGATGAAGGGATTACCCCAACTTTAATTATAGGGCATAGCCACCAAATTCCCAAAATTTTAAAAGTCGATCAGTTTTTCCACCACAACAGCTTACCTTAAAGTTAGGTATGTCTCTTAAAGATATATTTAAAGCACTTATTACTAGTACAAAACTATTTTAAGAAGAGACAAATCAAGCATCCAAAATTTGGAAAATCAAATTAGTTAAATAGCATTATTGTTAGTTAATTAGAGAATCAAGGTAAGTTGCCTTTGCAAAATAATATCAATATAAAAAAAATGTAAGTGCAATCACCTTGTGAAGTGAGGAAGAGTTGAAGGAAATTAGAAGTAAGTCTAGGAATAACTTATGGTTATGACTTAAAGGAGAAGACAAAAAAGGAAGTGATAACTCCCTAACTGGCTGGCACTGCTTGACTAACTCCTCTGAAAACTACTTTCGACTGACCAGGAGTTTCCAGCACTACTTCCTTGGTGTAGCAATTCATAATGGCCCTATGAACAATGTGAACTCTTTTTTTTTAATTGAAGACTTCGCAATTGTTATCTTTTAGATGCGTACTGAAGAAATCTCTGAATTGACGCAATATTATGCAAATTAATATCGTTAATCGGGTATTCCGCACTAAATAAGCCTTATACGATAAGTTTGATCGAGAGAGTATAGGTAGAGAAATTCGAATATAAGACCTTTTAATCCCATGCCCTCCACTCAACTAACTCGGCCACTCTTAGGGGGCCAACTCAATTAATTGCATATATTATATATTCAGCCCAAAGGTGTTTCATAATATGTGTGATCGGATTTTCAAGAAAGATACTATTTAATGGCTTTCAGTATTGCTGTTACCCTGCATATGTGTTGATTTAATCAAAGTTGTAAAGAGTCACTTTTTTGGTCAATAAAATCAATGTCACCATTGAAACCTGACCCATTCTAAGGTGGTTAATGATGAACATATAAGAGCATTGGCGACTACAACTCCATTCCCTAAAATTTTTTCCAAATTTATAAAAGAGGGGAGGAAGGAAATTATTGAGACTTTTCACTAGGTAAAGGTAAACATTCCCTTATTTGATTGAATAAAACAAGCATCTCAATGTCTAACTTCCTAAAAAACAATTGTATACCAGTAAGGGTAAACTGAACGGTAATGAAAGAGTAAGTATGGTGAAGAATGGATCAACTATTCTCTAGAGGATATTATCCCCTATATTTCAAAGACTCAGATACGTTCACTTTCCTGTATACAATTGGCAATGTTGGAATTAAGATGCTATGCGTGATTTGGGTGCTTCATTTACTGTCATACCTTTTTCTATTTATCAATCTTTGAATTTAGTTTATTAAAAGTGACAAGTATCATCATCAAACTTAACCATAGTTCAATTGTGTACCCCATAGGAGTCTTATAGCATGTTATAGTACAAATAAATGAGTTTGTTTTCTCTATTAATTTTTATGTCCTTAATATGAAAGAAAATAATTCTCCTAAGTTTATATCTATTTAACTAAGGAGGCCATTTCTAAAGATAACTAGAACAAAGATTGATGTGTATAGCGGTGCACTAATTATGAAATTTGATGGAGAAATCATTAAATTTAATATTTATGATGCCATAAGTTAACTTAATGAAGTATCATTTGTCTCTGTTGTAGATGTTATTAATCCTTTATTACATAAATTATTTATGTTGGATGACAAGGAAAATATAAAGCTCATATTTTGCAATATCTTCATGACAAAAAATTCAAAAATATAAAGAAATCATCTTCGAAAGAAAAAATTGTGATACGAGTAGAGAACATCTTTAACAATGTAAGTGCACATTTCATAGATGCAACATTTAGAACAAAGGAAAAGTCATCTAAAAACAGTCCTTAAATAAGAAGTGCCAGCTTTTTATTTCCACACTTTATATATGCAACATTCAAAAAAAAGGACAAAGGATCCAGAAGCAATCCATGAATAAGGCATGCCTATACCTTATTTTCACACTTTATATATGTAAAGGAAAAATCAATCAGAAATCTTAAATAATGCATGCCTATGCCTTATTTCCATATTTCACATATATAAGGGACAAATCATCCAAAATTAGTCCCTGAATAAGGCAAGCCTATGTCTTATTTTTATACTTATAAATGTAATAGACAAATAATCCAAAATTAGTCCTTGATTAAGGCGTGCGCATGTCTTATAATAGGACCAATTTTAATTCCATAACATACAAATGAGTAACTTTCTCTAAAACATAAATAAAAATTATACCTTACTTTTGTGATTTTGGCTAAATATTTACAAAAGGAAATTTTTGTTAATCTTGCTTTAGTTCTTGTTTATCAATTTATCATTTTAGAGGTATAAATTATTTTGAAATTTCTCTTTAATGATTTAAGTTGTTACGAATCATTTATTTTGATTAAAATACAATAGGAATATTAGCACAAAGAGATAAGTTCTCCCCTACTACACATCGAGTAAATTTTTTGATGATTAATTTGGATGAAAAGCAAAAAAGGATCTAGTACATGTTAGTTAATATTTGGAGCTTTTGATCTTATGAGCACTCATTGTTTAGAAAATTGAGCAATTTTCATGTAGTTTGATTTTTCTAGAGCTTAACTTGTTATGTATGTCAATACCATATTTTTGGTTTAGATGCATTAAAATGACAAGAGCATTAAGCTATTCAATTTGAATTATTAACAATAAACCTAGATTATATCTCCCCTAGTTAACAAATTTAAGTCTTAACCTTCTCTTTTGTTACATATAAACCACAATACAAGCCACATTTACCATTTCTTGTTGATATCTCCTATAAATTTGAACCCTTTATTGAAGGATTATAAGAACCTATTTGCATAAAATTTAAAATATCATTATGATAATTATATTGAAGTGATTCAAGTTGCAAATTCTTAGTTACAGTATATATGTATATACAAAAAAAATAAAAATAAAGAAAGAAAGAAAAAAGAAAAAAATAAATAGGTCAAGATAAGAAAAATCTTACATGATGATAGTTAAGTGACTTGAATCAAAAGAATATGAAGAATTTTTTAGATAAAACTCATATGGGTAGGTTTATATATTTCCTTCATCTTGAGAAACCTAAAAGTTCCTTTTTTCAAAGCTAGCTTAAGCCCTATTATAACCATTTTAAAGTCCCTTGGATTTTTGCATTTAGTTTAATATACAACGATGGAGATGCAATATCTAAGCAAGTTTATGATAAGATTTCCACTATAAGAAAATGAGAGATGATTAATACCCTGAACACTTTGAGTGCATAGAGTGAAACTAATGAGAGAGTATTAATTCATGAGGCACTTTATTTCTAAAATATTGTTCGCACGATTGCTTATCTATGTAGTTTATGAGAACTTATTTTGTGAATTACTTATTTCCTGATATGATTTGGTTTGGATTAAGGAGACATGGTGATTTGGGTTATAAAGGGATGAGTTAAGAAGTGAAAGAGAATGATATGGAGAGATGTTGATCACTCTGAACTATTGTCTGTTTAAAGGCAAGTATTTTCTAACTATGTAGTGTTTGTAAGAGCAAAAAAAGTATTCAAATCAATCCCATATGTTTTAATTGATAAAATACTAGTAATTGTGGATTTTAGTTATATATTTTGCTTTTTATAAAGTAGATGGAGATTTGGATCAATGTTCTTAAAAGTGGATCAAACAACTCATTCTTTTGCTTGAAAAACACCATCCCTAATTGCAATTAACTACCACATCTTTAATTCTTTTTCTTTCTCTTTAATGTTAAAGATCATTAACTCCTCTTTCCAAAGGCCCTAATTACTCTAAACTTAAGACCTTTTGATTATACATGTGTTCATGAAATTATTTGCATAAATTTTATGATTCGTTCAATTTTTTTAAGAATCAAGTGTGATTACATCATACTTGCTAGTTTGGATTTCAAATTTGAGTACTTTATTCTATCATTATCTTTAAAATTATCGGAATTTTAAATTTATACACTCTTTTCTAAATTTAATGATTGGATATTTCAACTAAGTATATCTTTTTACACTTCTAACATCTAATCTAGTGCAAACTTGCTTCTTTTTTTTTAACTTTTATTGAACCTTTCAATTTAGGCAACAACAATAATTTCCTAGTAGAAATCCTATTGAGACGGGATCTGAGGAGGTCCAAAAGTAGATAGCCATAGTCCTAACTAGTAGGAAGGTTGCTTTTGATAGAATGACAAGAAAAAGAGAAAAAAAAATAAAAAGTTTTGAGAACTATTTCAAGAAAAACAAAATCCATTAAAAATAAAAAGATAAAAATAAAAATAAAAATAAAGATAATGATAATGATAATGATAAAAGACAAATAATAAAAATAAAGATAAAATAATTAAATAAAAACTAATAAGAAAGAAAACAAATAAATAAATGAAACAAACAAACAAGCAATTAAAAGAGAGAAAAAGAAAAAGAAAAAGAAAAACTTAAGTGAAATGACTAAATAGGGAAGTCCTACAAATAAAAGGGTTCAAGCTAAATACAAGACATAGTAATCAAAGGAACATGTTTAAAAAAACGTATGAAAAGATAAGGACTTCTTTATGTAAGATCATTTACCTATATCCTAATTCGCTATTGTTTCCTATTGAGAGCTAAGTCCTCAGTAAGCCCTAGTAGAGCTATATCATACATGATCACCTCCCGCAAGTTTTTTTTTTTGAAATTTGAAAGAAATTTCATTAACTATAGTAAAACTATTTACAAAAGTACAAAGAGGTCTCTTCTTTAGAATTCCAAATTGAACTCTTTACAATGGCTAAAATACAAAACTAGCGTATTATATAGATGTTCATCTAAGTCTTCTGAGGTCTTTCTCTTCTTCTTTTATAGTCCCCAAGCATAATCTTCTCACATCTTCACACTAAGGTATCAGGATATCTCCTCTTAATATGTATGCACCACCTAAGCCTTATATTCCTTAATTTATCATCAAAGTTAGCCACCCTCAATTTGTCTCTTACCATTACATTTCTGACCTTATCTTTTCTTATAAAGTTATACATTTAACGTAGCATCATCACCTCTTCCACTATTAACTTCTGACTGTGCACCTATTTGATAAGACAATACTCTGCCCCATAAAATATGGTATGCATAATTGCTAAATAGTAGAATTTATGTTTTATCTTAAGTGATATCTTCTTGTCACATAAAACTCTTAATACACTCCTTTATTTAAGCCACTTTGATTTGATAAAGTAAACTATGACTTCATCTATCTCATCATTGCTTTAGATATCGAATCTAAGGTACTTATAATATTTCCATGGAATAAATTCTTGTTGGGAACCTTCCCTTGCGAGTCACATGCATGAAGTCCTAAGTGACATCTAGACGCGTATCCCACAAGGGCGGCATGCCCACATCAGTCAATCATAAAAAAAGCTCACTTTTCCCATTTCCGAATAGATTTTGGGAAAATTTAAATTGGAATTTCAATTTTACCTCTTCAGAACATTTGTTTCCCATTGTATTAAGTCTCTAATGGCACCAAAATCATTCAATTTGGTTCAAAAATCTGAAAGTTACAGTGTAAACATTTTCAGACTGTTTTTGAACTGAAACAGTACACTATACCCAACTTCACTCTAGAAATTGAAAGTCTTAAGGACTGAATTAAAATTCGATTCCTTCCGATGCTTTGTATCTATATGTCTCTATCTTATTTAGAAACAATAATCATCTCATTTGGAGCTCTACAGGTTAAGATATCATCAAAATACTGAAGCATGTTCAGTAAAAATATCCAACTCACATCTTCCAACCGATCCCCTCACTTTGATTCAATCAATATTTTTCAAATTAATACTAAAAACAATAATTTTTTTTGAGACATAGAGGAATGTGTTATAAATCTAATTCTTTAAAAATCAGGTCATTTAGAGGTCAGACGACAAAGTTATGATCAAAAGCGTAAGAGGTGTTCAGGTATGGGAACACCGCGATCGCCACTTGCTTCTTCCTCCTTTGCTTTTCTTCCCCAGACCTATATTAGAAAAAAAGGCATAACATTCACTACAACTATCGGATTAAGGTCATTCAAAGACTTTCAGAAATAAGACTTCTAGATATACAAATTGGGTGAAGACCTCAAAAACAAAATGTTCCTACAAATGGTTTAAAAGTTCAAACCAATGCAGCTGTCCCGAAAGTCCAACCTAGGCAACATCCCAAACTTCTAATAATCATATCTCTCAATTACAGCGGTCAAAAAATTTATACTATATATCATTAGAAAGCCAAAAAAATAATCTAAAATTTTCAAGAAGGAAATTTCATCCAATTCAGCCTAGATGAATACAGTATTTCCCTCGAAGCCAGAACACAAATTCTCACCCTTATGGAAAACTTGAAAAATGCAATGAACAAAATTGACATACCATCGGAAAAACACAAACATACTTCATTAAAATCAAAATATAAGACTTTTTACAAAGCTTTAGTGGGCATTTTCATCAATATCTCAAATTGCCTAAAATATAGAAAGATACATGAACAGTAATTTGCTCAAAATATAACTAAAGCCTTGTGGTTACAAATCTAGCTTAAACACAAAAGATGCAAATTTTGGAGTGATGCCTCGATTCTCTTTCACTCGATCTCATTTACTTCACCTGAAGATGGGACGAAAAGGAGGTGAGCTTAAAAGCTCTTAGGTAATAATTTTATAACCAATAATAAGCAAAAACATTTCATTATCATAGAAAATTCTTATTGAATCCTAAAACACATGGTTCTTTAATTTTCAACCAAATTCACAATAAAGCAAATTATGCATGCATCAATCTTGTCAACATATCATGAACACATAAATACATCAAAATAGTTTGGATAGGTCCAAAATAGAACTTACTACATATTTCGCCTATGGGTCCTGTGTAGCTGTGAACAAAACATACTATCGCATTCCCACAAAGTGGTTTTGTGTAGCCATGAACTTATGGGAGTCCGTGAAGGAGCTTTATGCCACTAGCGGGCAGGCGGGAGAAGCCTTTAGTCAAAGTTCACTTGACATACTTAAGGGACCAAACCCCCATATAACATGCATTTCATAACTTGTAAACATGTTGCCCAAATAGTACATTTTCAAAACATATCTTTCATAAACATGAAATATTTCATATGCAATTCCATCATCTTTTTCACAATTAATCAACCAAATTCAAATATCAAGCAAATTGCAATTTATCAAATCATTCAAAAGCAATAAAAGCCACAATTATAAAGAAATGAAAAATATTTTATTTATTGACTAAAAAGAAAGCATAATGGCTCATTATTCAATTATAAATATGAAACCTACTTGAAAACTTTGCTTAGAATTTGGCTTAAGGATGTCTTTACTCTTGCTCTCCTTGCCTCTCTTGAACCCCTCCTTGATTTTCTTCATAAAAGAAAAAATTCCCATTCAATAGGAATTCAAATTGGAGAACCAACAAGACATATTCACTAAAATTAATTCTAGAATACTTAAACCCATACATTTCTTAAGCTTTATGAACCAAAACCCTATCAAAAATCCAAAAGATTAAAATCAAACTTACCTTAAATCTTCACCAAATAATTAGATTTTTTACTCTAAAGAAAGCTCTTCCCTTCCTCTTTCTTTTTCCCCTCTTGAGCAACCTCAAACTCTCTCTTTAAGACTAAGAAAAGATGTAACCTGGCCGAAAACTCTATTCTTTCTCAACTTCACCGAAACCTCCCTTCTTTCTTTCTCTCTTTTATGGTTTTCTCTCCTTCTTTCCTTCATTCACGTTTTTGGTCTTCTAATTTATAAGACAACATTTTCCTCTTCTCATTCTCCCCTTAATGAGTGAGAAAAGTCCACCTTGCCCTTCCTTTAATGCCTTAGTGCTTCTAACCTTAAGTAAACCACCTAAAATACCCCTTTATGAATTTTTACTACCTTTAATTCAACTAACCCAAGAAATAAATTCTACTAACATAGACATAAAAAATAATAAATAAAATAAAAATTTAACTCCCAAAATTCACTTATCTAAACCTCATAATTATTTAAAGCATGCTTAACTAAAAAAATCTGGGAGACTAACATTTCCCCCCCTCTTAAAAGAATTTCATCCTCGAAATTCTTACCTGAGTCATTGAAGAGGTATGGATACCTCTCCTTCATGGCTTCCAAGGGCTTCCATGTGGCCTCTTTTACAGAATAGTTTCTCCATAGGACTTTTACTAGTTAAAACGTCTTGTTCCTGAGGACCTTTTCCTTAGTATCTAAAATCTCCACTGGAACCTCCTCATAACTCAGATCATCTCTTAACTGAACCTTAGAGGTCTGAATGATATGAGAGGGATAATATCTATATCTCCTCAACATGGAAACATTAAAGAGATCATGAATCTGTGATAATTCTTGTGGCAATGCCAACCTATAGGCTAATGGTCTAACCCTCTCAAGAATTTCATAAAGACCCACATATCTTGGGCTTAACTTGCCCTTCTTGCCAAATCTCGTGACTCCTTTCCAAGGATATGTCTTAAGGAAGACCTTCTCATCGACTTTATACTCCATTTCCTTTCTGTGTGCAACAATATAGCTTTTCATTCTGTCTTGAGCCGCTTTAAGCCTTTGCTTAACTAAATTGACCTTGTCAACTGTCATCTGAACCAATTCTAGTCCTATTAGCTTCCTTTCTCCTTCTTCATCCTAGCATATAGGAGTTCTACATCTCCTCCCATACAACGCTTCATAAGAGGCCATCTGAATGGTTGAATGGTACGAATTATTGTAAGAAAATTCGACCAATGGAAAATGCTCGTCCTAAAATCCTTTGAAATTCATCACACACGCCCTAAGCATTCCCTCAAGGGTCCGAATGGTCCTTTCAGATTGGCCATCTGTCTGAGGGTGAAAAGCAATACTAAAACTTAACTTAGTTCCCAGAGCCTCTTGTAAACTTCCCCAGAATCTCGAAGTAAACCGAGGATCTCTATCAGAAACTATAGAGTCAGGAATTCCATGTAATCTTAATATCTCATCAATATACTTCTTTGCTAGCATATGCAAAGAATCAGTCTGTTTAATTTCTAGAAAATGGGCTAACTTCGTCAAATGATCCACAATAACCCATATGGCATCATTCTTCTTACTGGTCTTGGGTAAACCTATCAGAAATCCATAGCCACCTTTTGCCACTTTCACTCAGGAATGGGCAATGGCCTTAACTTGCCTGAAGGTGCCTGGTGTTCAACCTTAACTTGCTAACACACTAGACATTTACTTGTATATTCTGCTACATCCCTCTTTATGCCTTTCCACCATAAATGCTCTTTCAAATCTCTGTACATCCTG
This sequence comes from Erythroxylum echinodendron, assembly GCA_027575705.1. Lineage (NCBI taxonomy): Eukaryota > Viridiplantae > Streptophyta > Magnoliopsida > Malpighiales > Erythroxylaceae > Erythroxylum > Erythroxylum echinodendron. The sequence continues at coordinate 30,263 of JANZXR010121056.1, forward strand.
GTGCTACCTAGGTGCATGGTATAAGGCGCATTGTGTGCCTTATCCAGTATCTCATACTTCATCTCTTTGATATTGGGCATACAAAGCCTATTCCCTACAGTCATGAGTCCATCATCCCTCACTACTACTTCAGACTTCTTGCCATTTTGAATTTCTTCTCGGAGCTTCCTCAATTCTGCATCCTGTGCTTGTAACTCCCTAACCTTCTCTCTGAGTATCAATCTCACTTTGAAGGTAGCAACAATACAATCAGGTTCCTCCTACTTCAAACTTATCCTAAGCTTAGCCATCTCTTCCAATAATGATAGATAAACTGTCTGCATATGGGCTATTGATGATTTCCTACTCAAGGCATCCGTCACGACATTTTCCTTACCTGGATGGTACTTAATCAATAAATCGTAATCCTTAAGCAACTCAATCCACCTTCTCTGTCTCAAATTCAGCTCTTTTTGACTCAGTAAGTACTTGAGACTTTTATGGTCAGTAAAGATTCTCATTTGAACCCCATATAGATAATGTCTCCAAATCTTTAAGGTAAAAATCTCTGCTGCCAATTCCAAATCATGGGTCGGATAATTTAACTCATAAGGTTTTAGCTGCCACGAGGCATATGCTATTACCTTGTCTCCTTGCATCAATACACAACCCAAACCCTTTCTTGAAGCATCACTATACACTGTATAACCCTCATCTCCCATAAACAAAGTCAGAATTGGAGGACTTGTCAATCTGTGCTTAAGCTCGTTGAAGCTCTTCTGGCACTCTTCACTTCAGATAAACTTTTGATTCTTCCTTAATAACCTAGTTAGTGGAGCAGCAATCATAGAGAATCCTTCCACAAACCTCCTATAGTAACCTGCCAGACCCAGAAAACTCCTCACTTTTGTCACTGTCTTGGGTGCATGCCACTTCACCACTGCTTTAATTTTCTTCAGATCAACATGTACCCCATTCTTAGAAATTACATGTCCAAGGAATACCACCTCATGGAGCCAAAATTCACATTTGCTGAATTTGGCATAAAGTTCCCTCTCCCTCAGTGTCTGCAGTACTATCCTAAGATGTTCTTCATGTTCCCTTGACTCTTGGAGTACACCAAAATGTCATCTATAAACACTATGACAAACTGATCCAAATACTCCTTGAAGACCCTATTCATAAGATCCATAAATGCGGCTGGAGCATTGGTTAAACCAAAAGGCATAACTAGAAACTCGTAATGCCCATACTGTGTCCTGAAGGCTGTCTTATTTACATCAGATTCTCTAATTCTGAGCTAATGATAGCCTGATCTAAGATCAATCTTAAAAAAGACCCTTGTTCCCTGCAGTTGGTCAAACAGATCATCTATTCGTGGTAGAGGATACTCATTTTTAATGGTCATCTTGTTGAGTCTCCAGTAATCAATACACATTCTCCATGTTCCATCCTTCTTTTTGACAAATAGAATAGGTGCTCCCTAAGGTGACGAACTCAGCCTTATATACCCCTTCTCTAACAGTTCCTCCAACTGTTCCTTAAGCTCCTTCAGCTCAGTTGGAGCCATTCTATACGGTGGTATGGAAATGGGTGCAGTTCCAGGAATCAAATAGATGGCAAACTCGATTTCCCTCACCGGCGGCAAACCAGGTAAGTCCTCTAGGAACACATCAGGGAATTTCCTTACAAACGAAAAATCCTCTAATCTCTCTTCCTCCACATCAACATCCAGAACGTGCGCCAAGAAGGCTTCACACCCCTTCTTCATCATCCTGTCAGTTAGTAAAGCAGAAATAATTCTTGGTGATGGCACTTTCTTGTCCCCTCTGAAATCACCCTCTCACCATTGCTCAGATCAAATTTCACCTCCTTAAGGTCACAATCCAACTTCGTATGATAGTTTTCTATAAAATCTATTCCAAGTATAACATCTAAGCCTTTTAGGTCTAGAGGTAGTAAATCTACTACCAGACTACTAGTCTAACACCATCAATGAAGAGCTCACAACTTTTATATACTTGAGTGATTACTACATTCCTCCCTAGAGGTGTACTAATAAGAAAAGGACTATTCAAAGGAACTAAATTCACACCATGCAGAATCATACTTGTAGAAACAAAAGAATGCGTGGAACCAAAATCAATTAGTAAATAAACTGTTGAATTAAATAACTGGGCCATACCCGTGACAACCTCTAGTGTGGCTGCTGCTTCCTCCCTTGTCATTGAAAACACTCTTGCCTATGCCTAACCCCTTGGCCTTCCTGGAGGAATGGCCTTCTTTGCAGCTCCAGAACTGACCACTTCAGTGGCTAGCCGAGTTCCCACTATTTTAGCTCTCCTTGGGGCTTGTAACCACGACCCCCTGATCATATGTCCCTTCTCTCCATATCGAAAGCATGCTCCCAGTAACTTGAAGAACTCTCCCCTGTGCAACTTCCCACAACGCTCACATTGGGGGTTCATGCTCCTGCTCCTCTCCACCATGCTATTGCCTCCTACTGTTAAGGCTTGCACTGATACTGCCCTTACTTGCTTGTTCTTAGCAGAGGCACTACTCCCCACCTGAGTCTGTGTGTGGGATCTCTTCACACCCCTTTCAGGTATTAGAGCACTTACCCTCTTCTTGGAAGATTGCTCTCGGTTCTTCCTCTTCCTACTCACCTCACTTGATATTCTCCAGCTTCTCAGCCTGGAGTGCAGCATCTACCAACTGCTAGTAGTCACAAAAATTATGAATCAAGACTTTCTCCTTGATCCCCATATGAAGACCTCCCTCAAACTTATGGAACTTGTCTTCCTCATTCACACAATGTTGGACGCATACCGGGAAAGCTGAGTGAACTTCAGTTCATACTTACTCACACTCATATCCCTCTGTGTGAGATTCAGAAACTTCTTGGCCTTCTCTTGTACATAAACCCTGGAAAGGTACTTCTTATTGAACATTTCCATAAAATCTCTCCATGAAAACATCGGAGGCATAACCTAACTGTGTGGCACTGATTCTCACCAATAAAGTGCGTCCCCTTGCAGTAAGCTAACTGCATAATCCAGATTCTCTTCATCAAAGCACTTCATCTAAAGCAGGACTCTCTCGGTCCTCTTCAACCATGCTTCAGCCTCCTCCGGATTTATAGTACCATTAAAGTCTACAGCGCCGTACTTATGGAGCTTATCATACTACCCGCTCCTCTTCACTGAAAATGGAACCAGCACTTGTGACCCTTGGCCCATGGCATAAGTGAAAGCCTGGGCAAAGGCTTGAAAGAACCATGAATCTAGAGGTTTGCTTGAGGCATAGGAGGTGGAGGCGGTGGCACTTCATACTGCAAACTAGGTTCCTCCGAATCAGGAGCAGAGTGTGTCCCAGCATCTTGCGAGATATAGGATTCATCTGTACTCCCTTGGCGAGCGCGGTATCGAGTCATAGTTCCTCGAGCACTCTTTCAAGGTGGCATTATCACTACTTCACTATAAAACCATTGAAAACTTTTAGTTCATACAAAACAATTTTCAAAGTATGCAAAACAATTCAAATCTTATAAAATAATATCAAATCATGTGAAACAATTCAAAACAATGCAAGTAGTTCATTTAAGACAATGTATGTACACTTCATGTCTCAACCTACCCATTTCGTGCTTAGGATACTCCTAAACTTGGTCCTACACTGGACCTCAACCTAGCTGCCAACCTGGACCTAAACTTAGTCGCTCTGATACCATAAGTGTTAGGACCCTGCCCTTGCAAGTCATGTTCTTGGTCCTACACTGGACCTCAACCTAGCTGCCAACCTGGACCTAAACTTAGTCGCTCTGATACCATAAGTGTTGGGACCCTGCCCTTGCAAGTCACGTTCCTAACATCCTAAGTGACATCTGGATGCGCATCCCACAACAGTGGCATGCTCACACCGGTCAATCATAGAAAAAAAACTCATTTTTCCCATTTCTGAATAGATTTTGGGAAAACTTAAATTGGAATTTCAATTGGACCTCTTCAGAAAATTTGTTCCCCATTGTCTTAAGTCTCTAATGACACCAAAATCATTCAATTTGGTTCAAAAATATGAATGTTATAGCCCAAACATTTTCGGACTGTTTTTAAACTGAAACATTACACTATACCCAACTTCACTCCAGAAAGTGAAAGTCATAAGTACTGAATTAAAATTCAATTCCTTCAGATACTTTTTAGCTCTATTCTCTATCTTATTTAGAAACAATAATCATCTCATTTGGAGCTTTACAAGTTAAAATATCATCAAAATATTGAAGCATGTTCAGTAAAAATATCCAATTCACACTCTTCCAACCGATCCCCTCACTTTGATTCAATCAATATTTTTCAACTTAATAACAAAAACTATAATTTTTTTTAAAGATAGAGGAATGTGTTAGAAATCCAATGCTTCAAAAATCAGGTCATTTGGAGGTCGGACGACAAAGTTATGATCAAAAGAGTGATAGGTGTTCATTTCTAGGAACACCAGCAAAGTCGCAATCACGCACGAAATACAGCAAAGTCGCGATCGCGACGCGACTTGCTTCTTCCTCCTTTGCTTTTCTTCCCCAGACCTATGTTAGAAAAAAAAAAGCATAACTTTCATTACAAGTATTGGATAAAGGTTATTCAAAGACCGTTCGAAAGAAGACTTCTAGATCTACAACTTTCATAGACTCAAAAACAAAATTTGCCTACAAATGGGTCAAAAGTTCAAAACAAAGAGGCTGTCCCGAAAGTTCATCCTGGGCAACATCCGAAACTTCTAATAATCATATCACTCAACTCTAATGTCCAAAATTTTTGTACTATATATAATTGGGAAGCTAGAAAAATAATCTACAATTTCCAAGAAGGCAACTTTATCCAATTCAGGCTAGATAAATAAAGTATTTTCCTCGAAGCCAGAACACAAATTCTCACCCTTATGGAAAACTTGAAAAATACAATGAACAAAATTGACATACCATCGGAAAAAAAACAAACATACTTCATTAACATCAAAATATAAGAGTTTTTACAAAGCTTTAGAGGGCATTTTTATCCAAATATAAGAGTTTTTACAAAGCTTTAGAGGGCATTTTTATCCACAATACATGAATATCTCAAAATGCCTAAAATACAAAATGATACATGAACAGTAATTTTCTCAAAATGCAACTAAAGCCTTGTGGTTACAAATATAACTTAAACACAAAAGATGCAAATTTTGGAGTGATGCCTCAATTCTCTTTCACTCGATCTCATTTTCTTCACTTAAAGATGCGACGAAAAGAGGGTGAGCTTAAAAACTCGTAGGTAACAAGTTTATAACGAATAACAAGCAAAACCATTTAAAAAGTTCATTGGCATAGAAAATTCTTATTGAATCATAAATCACATGGTTCTTTAATTTTCAACCAAATTCACAATAAAACAAATAATGTATGCATCAATCTTGTCAACATATCATGAACACATAAACACATCAAAATGGTTTGGATAGGTCCAAAACAAAACGTACTACACATTTCCCTTAAGCTGTGTAGCCATGAGGAAAACGTACTATCGCATTCCCACAAAATAGTTTTGCATATGTAACATCCCCTCACTTATGGGAAGGGCATTTTGGTCATTTTGGTAAATTGGAATGGGTTAGGAGTATTTTAAA